>RJWJ010022956.1:0-26338 GCA_004363605.1 Indri indri | reverse complement strand
GCTTGGAAAGATATTTTGCCCAAGGATGTGGGGCGGGGTGTTTTCTCAGCCATGCCACAGAGAAATTACCACTTACCTTGCAGAGGGCATCCCCGCCCCCCCCCCACCCCGAGTTAAGGAGTGTAAAATATTTTAGCTCAGTTCCTGGCACCTGCATGCTCTCAGTATCAGTTGGTCATTATTATTTATTATGTTTTGTCAATGCTAAAATGCAATTGATTGGGGGTAGCTTCGGAGAAAAAACTCGCCACGTGACACACCCTCATCCCTGAAAGAGATCAGGAGATGGGAGACTGTGGCCTAGGACTCCCGGGTTCTGGCTGCCGTCCCTGGAGGACACGGGTGGTCCTTGCGCCCGCATCTGCGTTTCTGCAGTGGTCGGAGCGCCCACCAGAGGGCAACCTTGCACCTGCAGTGCCGGTCCCGAGTCCCTTCCAGTGAGCCGCCTGGAAACCACGAAGGCTGGGGGCTTTTACTGTCATCGCCGCTCTTCCCTGGCAACATTTTCTGCTAGCCTCTTTCAAAAGCAAACTTATTTGGTGCATGGCTGACCTCTAGCCCCTTCCGAGGGACGTAATGGCATCCTTCTGATTCCTAGCTCAGGATCTCGGTGGGGCTGGAAAGGGGGCACCTTGACTCCCCCTCCTTGCACCCTGGGTCTGTCTTGTGCTCAGGTCAGATGCCGGCCCCCACCCCGGGTTGGGGAGCGTGGCCCCTGGGTAGATTCAGGCCTTTTCAGGGGCTCCCTTACGCCCTGCGGTCCACGCTGTGCTCTGGGGCCTGCTGTCAGTGGGGCTCGTGCTACTTGGGCACTTGTGTCTGTAACCCGGAGGCTGGGGGGAGTCGGCACTGCCTCTGAGAGGTCTGGGGCGGAGGGCTGGTGCCAGTCCCTCATCCTCCCAGGGAGAAGACGGAGGGCCAGGCTTCTGCAGAGCCTTCCAAGCCCTGCGAGCAGACACTGTCTCTCCAGGACCCCACAAAGCTGCTCCCCCACCACTGCCTCCGCCTTCCAGGGGGGGCTTAAGAGTTAGGCTTTAAAGGTAATGCTTTTCTTCTGATGGAGGTAAAATTCGTATTAAAAAACTCAAAGTATGCGATTCAGTGGCATTTAGTATGGTCACATGTCGTGCAACCACCGGTCCTGCTGAGCTCCAAGACATTTTCATCATCCCCAAGAGAAACCCAATACCCCGTCACAGTCCTTCCCCATTGCCCCCTCGCCCCAGCCCCTAGGCCACTGCTGATCTGCTTTCTGTTCCTGTAGATCCCTGTTCTGGGCATCCTGGGATCCTACGACAATTGTTCTTTCATGACTGGCTTCTTTCACTTCGCCTTGTGGACTGAACTGTGTCTCCAACCACGCCCCCCCCCCGCCCCGCCCCACTCCTCAAATTCGTACCTTGAAGCCCTAACTCCAAATGTGACTGTATTTAGAGATAGGGCCTGTACGGAGGTAATCGAGAATAAATGAGGTCACTAGGGTAGAGCCCTAATCCAGTAGGGCTGGGGTCTTTATAAGGGGAGGAAGGGACGCTGGAGCTGTCTCTGTCCATGCACCATGTTGGGGACAGGGCAGGAAAATGGCTACCTGCAAGTCGGGAGGAGGGTCCTCCAGAAACCGAATGCACCCGCACCTTGATCGTGGAGTTCCAGACTCCGGAACTGTGGGAAGAATCATCATCTCTTCTTGAAGCCACCCAGTCTATGGCATTTGTGGTGGCAGCTGGAGCTAATCCACGTAGAATAACGCTTTCAGGGTTCATGCGTGTCGTGCCATGTGTCAGGACTACATTCTTCTTTAAGGCTGAAATGTGCCGTCACATGGGTAGACCACGTTTGTTCATCTGTTCACCCACTGAAGGGCATTCGGATTGTTTCTGCCTTTCGGCCACTGTGGATAACACTGCTGTGAACGTGTGGTTACAAGTACTTGCTGTGATAGTTAAACACCTAGGCGTGGGGTTGCTAAAAATGATTTAAGAAGGTATTTCTTTATTACCTGGGTATGAGCTAAGAGTCGAGGATAGTTCGGGGCAAGCTGCACAGGCTCTACCTCCCCTTGCCCACGGTGGCACCCCCATGCCGCCTGACAGGGTCACCACGGGAACTGAAGGGGAAGCACACGTAAGCATGGCAACTGATGCGCATTGAGGGCTGCTGAGGCTCGGTCTCCCCACCCATAAAATGGGGATGATGATGCTTCACTCAATCCCCACTGGCTCCTTATAACAAAGAGAAGAACCTGGTGCTCACCGTGCCCCCCAGAGGTTCCCAGTGAGTGACAACCATGAGCCACGCAGGGGTTGAGATGTTCGCTCAGCGCAGCCCTGGGGGTGGGCGCCAAGTGGGCAGCGTGAGCGTGCGGGTGAAGGGCCAGGCGTGGGGAGCGACATTAGAGCTCACCCAAGGGGGCTCCTTGCCTAAGGCCCCATACAGAACGAGAGAGGAGACAGGCCTGTCATTAGCTTTTTTTTGGAAATTTGTGCTTTGCAAGCTTGCATCTTTAAAAAAAAAAAAATTAAATACTTAGTCTGTTTCCCCCTTAAGACATAAAATGAAGGGAAGCCAAAAGGGAACTGAAGTTCTTTCTGGAAATTAATAATAAATCATATGAGGAAATTGCTCTCATTAAATAAAACACCAAATCTGCCAGACTTTCCTTTAGGGAACAGAGTGCCAAACCTGTGAATAAGCAAGTCCCTAGGGCCTCTGGTGGCTCCGAGAACAGACAAGGGCTTGGGACTTGGAATCCCAGTTCCTGGGTGGACGCAGAGGGTGACAGTGGCATGCCCTGCCTGTATGGTGTGAGCAAGGGTCCAGGACAGAAACCCTCCATGTTCCCATCTGTGGAATGGGGTCCTGGGTGCTGTGGGGTCAGGTTCCCTGCAGGGATTGTGGGAAGGGGCCTTGGATTCCCCCGAATGACCTGGTTGCCAGGGTGTGGCATTCCCTGGCCCCCTGTGCAGGGCAGGGCCTACCTCTGCCCGGGGCGAGGCACTTCTGCGTGTGAAGCCATCCTTACTGCCTTTGCGCACCTGTGAAATGGAGCCAACTGGTGATCCCTGCCCCCGTAGCCTATGTGATCAGGACAGGAGCCACGGCATTTGGGGGTGTCCCACTGACCCCCTTCCCACGCCATGTCTCCTCTGTTGTTCTCTCTCTTCTCCCTTTTCACCATTTCTGGAGCATGTGTGACCTCTGTTTTGACAAACAGATGGTCTGTTTTGTCTTATTTTGTTTGGCCCATGCCATGTTTTAGAATGTTTAATTAGACACTAATTAGATAGCACATTTTAAAAATCCGTATTTCTAGCTTCTCTTTAAAACTCAGAAAATTGAGTCACCCTGGCCCTCATCCTGGGTGCTGGGATGGGGAACAGCTGCTCTGTGAGAGGACCTGGATTCCTGCTGGCTGTTGTCTGCCCAGAGCCCTGGTCACCACGCCAGCCCCTCTCCCGTGGACAGATCTGAGGCAGCTTCTAAGCTGAGATGCAGGGAAGTGTGAATTGCACAGTGCTTCGTTAACAAAGCTGTTATTCGTTATTTGTAGTCATGCTAAGGTATGAGGACATACTCTGGGTTGCGTGCTAATCACTTGCAATCAAAACACTGAGGCTGCAAGATTTATCAGAGGGCAGATGGGAATGTCTCTGAGTAGGGGCTGACTCTAGGACAAGTCACCGTCTTCCATATGGCTCCACATCTCCACCATCAGGGATGTTCTCCTTTGTGGTTGGGCTCATCCTCATGGTGTGGAAATGACTGCGGTGGCTCCGGACCTCATACCCTGGCACTCTCCAGTCTTGCAGGAAAGGGCAAAAGCCTCCTTGGTTCAGGGCTTGGCTAGTGACTCAATCAGATCCCACTGGAAGCACAGTCCCCTCTCGGACTGAATGGGAGACCTGGGCCGTGTGGTGGTACCCTGCAGAAATTGGGGTCTGTTGTCCTGCAAAAAGGGTGATGACACAGGGCAGCCACAACAACTGGTATCCCTTACTGACAAAAGAATGAATCCAGGAGAGTTTTGTAAACTGTAAGGTGCTGTATAATTGAAAGAGACTGCCTCATGTTGTATTTACAGAAACAGTCAAGGCTTAGAGAATCTAAGGTGGCTTGCCCAAGGTTATGGTTGGTAAGTGGGAGACAGAGCTGGATTCAGACCTTGGGACCTGCTGATTTCCTGCCCAGGAGCCTCCTAAAAGTCCCTTCTGCCCAACTTCTCGTGTCTACTGAATCACTTTCCTTCTGGTGTTTGCAGACACATGGGTCTTAATCATTCTGAGCTCGTTTGAGGGCTTGAGCAGGGCCGGCGCTCATGGAAGGGTGAGTGGGATGGTTGCTGCAGGATTCAGCGGGGCGCCAGCCAGGGGACACGGGGGCAGGTGGCTCCTGTCTCCAGCATGCCCTTCTTAGAGCCACCTGCGTCATGCTTTGATGGGATTTGCGCCTATTTTAATTCCTGCCAGCACAAAACCTTGCAGGTCCTTTACAAATATTTCACTCTTTTCCGGCAGCAAATTTCGATGCTCAAGTACATGCGTGGACTTCTCCTTCCCTGTGTTGGGCAGTCTGCCCCCCCCGGGCAGCTGGGGGTGACAGCTGTGACCACCCCTCACCCACCACTTGGCCACGATGGCTGCTGCAGCTCACGGAAAAGCCCAGCTTCTTGGGAGGTCTGCATCTCAGTGAGCATGACAGAAGGGAAGGAGGAAGAATGGCAAGGGTGGTGGCCATTCAGTCCCCAAGGTGGAAGAGCCAGGGCCAAACCCAGATTGACCTGACACCAGTGGCAAATCTCCATTCCCCTGTGTCACAGTGGGACTTCAAAGCTCAGCTTGATGGCATCTGGCCAAGGGATGAGGGCAGGCTCTGGGGGAGCGCTTTTTGAGGTGGCCTTAAAAATGAGTGGGGTGGTGGTCAAGACGTTCCCAAGTAGAAGGGCTGGGTGCAGCAGCAGAAAGGCACAGGGCCCCCACCTTGTTCCCCAGTGTGCTCCACAGCAGAGGGTGGAGGCTTTGCAAACTGAAATGGCCAAGTATTGATGGGCCTAGATTGCCAGGGGACAGGAGGGAACCACAGACAGTTCTGGAACATTGGGGCTGGTCTGCAATCCACCATGCCCAGGCCGCCTTACTTGCTTTTTCCCAGTGGGGACAGCCCATGGGATGCACACGGTGTCTTTAAATGAAATACTGTATACTCAGAACAGGAGCCGGCTTGGGAAGCTTCTCGTACCTGGTGGCTGTCACGCTTCTGGGAAATCTCACAGGAGCCAGTGGGGAGCGAGGCATCTTGTGAGTCGAGCGCTGCCTTCCAGCCACAGCTGGCTCTTCAGGGAGCCCCAGACCTGATAGAAATGATTAGTTTTATTATCCTCTGCCTCTTTTCCCTTAGGGAAGACAGAGCCTATTCATTTTGTTTTGTTAGCCAGCTGCAGCAGAGAGATGAAGGCCTCTTCTCTGCAAAGCCTCTCCCAGGACAGATCAAAGAGACCCGCTAAGTGTATTAAAGGGGCCATGAAAATCAGGCTGGTTGATGCAGCATCTTGGTTGAAGTTGCCCCCAGCATCTTCAAGGTCTCAGGAGTGGCTGGGACTCTCAGGCAGGCCTGGGAAGATGGGACCCATGTGCACTGTGGGACATCTCTCTGACACCGAGAGCCTCCTCATGCAGAGCTGAGACAGAGGTGGGTTCTGCCCTCCTTGGGAGCTTGTGGTCTGGCCCAAGGTGGCCTTGGCTGTGAGTATCCAGTGGGGCCAGTCAGTGTCTTGGGGGAGTGAGGTGTGCAGCCTAGGTGGTACTGCCCTGGGAGCCTCAGCTTTGGGGCTGGAAGGAGGTTCAAAGTGAGGCAAGCAGGCTGTCATTCCCTCATGCCCAGACATTGTTGGCTGAAGACCCACATGGACACTTGATCTGAAAGCTGTGTCCTCATCAGCCCCAATGCTGGGCCCTGTGGGGTGGGGCTACCACACTGGGCTCCCACTGGGATCGCCCCAGGCAGGCCACAGGTGCTCAGCAAACACCACTGGCTGGAGGTTGGGGGTGGTGACAAGTGCTGTGACCCAAGGGCTGGGCAGGGCCGGTGAAGCTGGGATGGGTAATCGTGTGAAACCGACTGCCAGGTGACTCAGGATATCTCCCTTTGGGGTGTCCTGGAACCTGAGGGACGAGGGTGTTCGGGATACAGCTGCTGTGTGTGCAGCACTGGGCCCGGCTCCCTGGGGCCTCCTGAGTAGATGAGTGCATCTTCCAACCCAGGAGGCCTCGGGTACATTCATTCAAAGAAGAAGTCCCAGGGGACCTGAGTTGTCATTCAGGTACTGTGGGAGCATCAGATTTGTACCCCCTTCTCCTCAGGGGAGGGGCTTGGCAGTTACCTTCCCTGTCATGTATGACCAGAATGCATATTTTGTGTGTTCTCCACTGCATTTTCTACAATCTGTAGATACTGTGTGATGGAAATATGTGTGCAGTTTCTACGGCATATATATAAATGTGGTGTGCCTTGAATATACTCTCCATGCACACACACGCTGCATAAACAACATTTGCTAGTGAATACAGCTGTGCTTTTTGGTAGCTTATGTGTGTTTTGTGTACTGATCTAATCTATAAGTATGTGGTATGCATCTTGGGCCTGTGTCCCATGTACAGCTATTCTACATAGCACATACATTGTCCATGAAGTTCTCGGTGTACAGCAGGTGTGCTCTGTATGAAGTCTCCATGGAGGCCATGTACATGTTCCATACAGATGTTTTTGAGCATCTGATATGTGGACCTGATAGTTGAGTCTTGTTTGCACACTGTGCCCCAGTGTTCTATCGTGAGCAGACCCAAGAGAGACTATCAATTAGGGTATTTGCAGGAAACTGCACTCGTACACTGAGCAATTAACAAATGGGCTATTTATAAAATCTTTTGGAAACTGTGGTCAGAGTTGAGGGAAAGCAACAAGAGGGGGGTGGTGGTCCCCTGGGACTGGACCGTGGAAAGCCGTCGACATGCCTAGGGCATGGTTCCTGGGACATGCAGAGAGCAGCTGTGTGTGGCAAGCCTGCTGGCAACTCCAGTGAATCGCCAAGGTTCTCACCTTCCTCTGATCCACTGGGGCTGTCCACTGGATGGACCCAACTGGAAACCAGGGGACAGAGGGCCACCTGCTGTAGCTCACGTAGGCCAGCCTCCCAGGCTGGAGAGCAGAGTGGGGTGGGTACATCCAGATGGGCCCTGCATAGCCTTTTTCCTGAAAGGCATTGCAGGTTCTGTGACCTCTCTCTCTCCTTTTAGAGGGAACACTGGGCCTCTAGGAGATTAATGGGAAGGCCCCTGAACTTTGGTGGTATTCATTTCCCATTCTCTGTCATGCACGTGTCTTACTAAGGAATGTCACCTATGCGATGAACCAGTGGGATAAACTGGGGGGTGTCAAAATGACCAAGTTCTTTCATTCTGAAGTATGAGGGACAGGAGAATTGACATAACCTTGAGACGTGTACTGCTGTCCAGGTCACGTGAAGACAAACTGCTTCTGATCCTCTTTACTGGCAGGGATAGGGGAGGACCTGCCACCTGATATACAGTTTTTGACCCAGAAAATGCTGATTTCCTCCAGTAAATATATCCAGAACTGTCAGCATTACTGTTAAGTTTCCACCAATCTACTGTTATCCTCTAACATTCATCTGGCTTTTGTATCAGTTCCGTAGGTGAGCTATATGGTGATGGAGTGGGAGTTCCACGCCTGCGTCTTTTGTATTTACCCTGCCTGTGTACATGCTCTTTGCTGAAGACCCCAGTTTCCATCTGGTAGCCTTGCCCCCAGGCAGAACTTCCTTCAGTAATGGTGTACAGATCTGCTGCTCATGCATTCTCCTAGTTTTATTTGATCTGAAAATGTCTTTGTCTTCATTCTTGAAAGATGTTTTCTTTGGATCTAGAATTCTAGGTTACCAGTCTTTTCTTTTAGCTTTCAAAGATCTGATCCCACTGTTTCCTGGCCTCCATTGTTTAGGATTAGAAGTCAGCAGTGTTGTTGTTTCTCGCTGGATGCTTTCAGCAGTTAGACTCTGGGCTGCAGTTTTATGTTTGCCCTTCTGAGCTTCTTGAATCTGTGAATTTGTGTCTTTCACCAAATTTTGTTCATTGTAGCCATCATTTCTTCTATTTTCTTGTCTCATTTGCTTTTTCCTTTCCTTATGGAACACCTTTTGATATTGTCCTATATATCCCCAAGGCTTTATTCTTCAGATTGGATAGTCTTTTTTTATTTAAGTAGATTTAGGCAGTACGAGTGGTTTTCTGTTACATGGATGAATTGCATAGTGGAGAAGTCAAGGCTTTAAATACACTCAGCACCTGAATAGTGTATATTGTACCCAATAGGTAATTTTTTATCCCATACCCCCTCTCCCCTTGTGAAGCTCAACGTCCATTAAGTCACTCTGTATGACCATGCATAGATCCAACTTATAAGTGAGAACATGTAGTCTTTGGTTTCAGATTGGATTTTCATCCACAGGAAAGGGAGCACAAAAGATCCATCTCCCTATCCTATCCTTCCTGGCCTGACTCCAATGTTGTCATTTCTCTTCTTATAAGGACTAAGGGATTTCTGAGGAGCCAGAGCTCAGTGAGGGCTAGGGTAGTGGGACTGAGGGTGAGGAGGAGAACTTCCACAGGCAAACATGTGATGTCACTTCTCTCGTGAGAGATGGGGCACATGTTCGTGCCAAGAGAAAGACATAGGCAGACTGAAGCCTGGCAGAAAAGTGTAGGCTGGAGCAGTCAGAGGGGCTTCCTGCAGGTAGGGGTGGAAGTCTTAAGGTCTCACAGGTCCCACTGTGGATCAGTCCCAGGGCTAGGTGTTCTCTGATATTAGCAGATCCACACAACAGCCCCACCTCGGAACTATTATTGCATATGACAGATAAAAAACCTGGGTTGGAAGAAGTTGTCTAGGGCCCAAGGTAATGTAACATGCTCATGGACCATGAGCATGTGGTTTGGGATCACATTTGTGAAGCCTTTCTTGATGGGATAGTATTTCAGGTATTAGAAGACAAGGCTCATCCTCTAAATTCTCCATCCAAATATCGTCCATGATCCAGGTTTTTTTCTGGGCGGTATTAGTCCCAGAACTTGAATTAGAACCTACTGAATCCTGTGTTCCTTCTGCCACAGTGGGCACACTATCCTGCTTCCAACATCATTCCTGACCACCTGGGTGACCCTGCAAGTAACGTCCTCATTTTGAATATGATGAAATACAGGCTTGACATTGCATCAGCCTGGCGTGGTGGCTCACATCTGTAATCCTAGCACTCTGGGAAGCTGAGGTAGGAGGATTGCTTGAGCTCAGGAGGTTGCAGTGAGCTGTGATGACACCACTGCACTCCACCCAGGGCGACAGACTGAGACTGTCTCAAAAAAAAAAAAAATTGCATCAAGCGTTTCAGAAATATTTACATATTACGTATAGTCTTCAAGGATTGTTTCTTCTCTATCAAGTGTACATTCATATAGTGGTACAAATTTGTTCAATAAAGAAATATTTTACTTTCCAGGTCCCGGGAATATAATAGGGAACAGAACAGATGTAAATGCTGCAAGGGCAGGAATTTCTACCTCCCTCCGCTGTTACCTCTTTTGATTCTAAGTCTCTGCTTTTGAGCCCCATTCTTCTTGGTGGCTGAAATCTCTGGGCTCAAATCCCAACTCTGAAGAAATCAAACTTGCTGTTAAATAATAGTTCAGTTTTCTGGTTGGCGGTATTGGAATCATGATGTCTGCTTTATAGGGTGATGAAGGTAGACTGAGTTGATGTACAGAAAAGGATTCAGCACAGTGCCAGGCACACAGCAGTTAGAATTTTAATTTTTTGACTCTTAATGTCAGTCCACGGTGGGCATAAATGATTTTCTCCCTTGAGCTTGGTTCCACAGTAGTGAATGTTTTCTTTTTAAAACTTTGCGTTACTCTAAGACAACAGTGGCATGCCATCAGAACTCCTTGTTGCCAAATCCCAAGTGATATTTTATCAGTTCTCCCTTGCTCTCTCTTTCCTCTCAGGTTACAGCACGCCCCAAGCGCTCCTTACTGCGATGGCTCCGACCCCCTTCCCCCCCAACCCTGTGACTTTTTTTTTTAATTGGTTCTCC
Source organism: Indri indri (assembly GCA_004363605.1). NCBI lineage: Eukaryota > Metazoa > Chordata > Mammalia > Primates > Indriidae > Indri > Indri indri. The sequence continues at coordinate 16,179 of RJWJ010022956.1, read as the reverse complement.
CTCCAGAAGAACCCCATATGCCCCCACCTCAAGACCATTCTCCTCACCCTTCTTCCTGTTCTTCTCGTCCTCCCCAGGTTATGGACACGCTGCTCCCGGTACCGACGCAGGCAAGGCCTTCTGCATGTTCTACGCTGTGCTGGGCATCCCGCTGACCCTCGTCATGTTCCAGAGCCTGGGCGAGCGCATGAACACCTTCGTGCGCTACCTGCTGAAGCGCCTTAAGAAGTGCTGCGGCCTGCGCAACACTGACGTGTCGATGGAGAACATGGTCACCGTGGGCTTCTTCTCCTGCATGGGGACGCTGTGCATCGGGGCCGCCGCCTTCTCCCAGTGTGAAGAGTGGAGCTTCTTCCACGCCTACTACTACTGCTTCATCACCTTGACGACCATCGGCTTCGGGGACTACGTGGCCCTGCAAAGCAGGGGCGCGCTGCAGAAGAAGCCAGTCTACGTGGCCTTTAGCTTCATGTATATCCTGGTGGGGCTGACCGTCATCGGAGCCTTCCTCAACCTGGTCGTCCTCCGGTTCTTGACCATGAACAGCGAGGACGAGCGGCGTGATGCTGAGGACAGGCCATCCCTCACCGGAAACCAAGGCAGCACGGCCGTCCAGATCGAGGAGGAGGAGCGGCCGTCCCGGCGCAGGTACTGGCTGGACTTCGCCGATCTGCTGTCTGTGTGCACCTGCACGTGCTACCACTCGCAGCAGGACGGCGACGACCCCCCCGAGGCAGAGCCGGAAGCCGCCAGTGCCGGGCCCCCCCCATCCATCTCTTCCAAGATCGAGGAGATCTCACCAAGCACATTAAAAAACAGCCTCTTTCCGTCCCCTATGAGCTCTGTCTCTCCTGGGTTACAGAGCTTTACCGCCGAGCACCACAGGCTGATGAGACGTCGAAGGTCGATTTAAGTGTGGGAGGGAAACAGGAAAATCATTCTTCATAGTTAACATTAAGTTCCATTGATCCAACTCGTCTTTTCTTATTTATTTATTATTATTGTCATCATTACTTTCTCTCCTTTCTTGGTCTCTTGGTCTCATTTTCTCTCCACCTTTCTACCCAGACAGAGCAGGCCCAAGGGAAAACAAAAGGCCCATCGTCCTCTGAAACTCCAATCTGAGCATGAAGCATGGATTTCTTCCCCCTGCCCAGCAGAGTATGCCTTATATTTCTCCCCCGACCTGCCCCATCCCCAGGGTGGCCTTCCCAAGACAGGTGTGAGACCGAGACCACGGAGACAGCTGAGAGGAGACCCAACCCAAAGTTGCACACCAGGCTGAGAGTCTTCGGTTGCCCACCCGTAGGCGGGGTCTCTGACCTGACTCCTTTCTCCCCAAGGACTGGGTGACTGTGTATGGTGCGAGTGTGTGTGTGTGTGTGTGTAATGTGACAAAATGGGAAGTATCAGGTATTTTGCCCATAACAATTTTGCCATAGCCTGCTTTTGGCTGCTTCCAAATGAAACAAACCTACGAGGTTTTTGATTTATGATCGTGCCAAATCAAGCATGTTTCACAAGCAGTCTTTATTTATCCCAGATAGGGTCATGATAATATCTTTTAAATGCTAGTTTCTAAATTATATTAACATTTTTTTAGGGGGTGGGCAGGCAAGACAACCTGGATCATTTTAGCTTGCCGATTCAAAAACTTTTAAAAAGCATGTACTTTAAGAAAAAACTAGCAATGGAATAATCAAAAGCCAATTATATTAATTTATTAGAGACATTTTTAATTTTATCATCTCTACTTGCACCACTTCCAACAATTTACCGTGAAACTGGAATCGTTAGGGGAAACTGGAAAATTGTTGGAACCGCAGTGTCTATTATCTCCCTCCTACTGATGATTTTGTGCAGCATCTACCTGCATGAATAAGGATTAGTTTTGGAATGCTTGGAAGAGTGGCTATTATGTGGATGTGGTTTCTTATTGTCCTAATGAAAAGTGACAGGGTATTCCTCATTAAAATATATATTTCAAGAAAGATTGTCTCTACTTGCATTTAATTTGTAAATAAGTTCATGTTGGTCTCAGGAAGAGTTTAGAGGCAAGGATCTGTGTCTTGGCCTACTGGGAACTTGCCAATCTCAGGGGACAATTTTGAGCAGTGTAGAAATTCTTTCCTACTCTGAATAGGGGAAACACTCCAAAGGGAAGAGCTGCTAACCTCTTGGGGGGCAGTTTAGGCTGTAGAATATAGTACATAGGAGGCCCCTAGGTTGGCAGGAATAAAGGACAGTTTGACCTCCCAATTCCCAGAGGGGACTTTAATTTCCCTCATTACCATCTCTGCCATTTCTAAAAATCACCCATTCACCCATCCTTCCACTCCCTTTTTCCGTAAACTGGAAGTTCATGGCTCTTGGATGGAAATGGACTTTGGCTGTACTACTCAGAAGGAGCACGTTCACGGGCCTGTCTCAAGGCCCCAGCGAGATCTCCCAGAAAGGAGGCTTTGCTCCCTAGAAAGAGTAGACCTACAGGATTTCTTTGAGACAGCACCTGAACGCTATTTGGGCCACTGGGCCGAAACGCAGGAGCACTCAAGACTCCTCTGAAAAGGCTGTGCATGTACTTTAATGCTACATCCCTTGTTGAAATTTCCCCTTCGTCTAGAACACAGGGCCTTCGAAGGAGTCTGCGCACCTCAGATTCTCTAGGCCAAAGTTGACAGTGCTCCACCTTAAAGGTCTTTATCAATTTATTCATTTTAAGATTTTTGTTTTGTGGAATGTCCTGTTTAGGGCCCTGAAGTGTGTCCAGAGAATAGAAGCAGTTGTTTTTAACTTATTTTTCTCTTGGAAGAGATTGTTGCATTTGCCAAGTGCTTTATGCTTTGGAGGAGGCTGCCTGGGATAAACGTGGGGGCTCTCGTGAAAACCTCTGTAAGATGTACTCTCAAATGGGGGGTGTGGGTGATAATCTGATATATAAATGACACCGAAGACGAGTGATTCGTTCAATGTCACAGAGCTGGTTGGTCCTTGCCAAAACTGAGACACAGTCTCAGCCTGGACCCCAGAAGGGCCTGAGGAGCTGTCTCCAGCGCACCAAGGTGTCCTAACAGCCCTCACACGAGGGTGCCTGCTGTTCCCCACAGGGGCATGTGCCAGGCCCCATAAGGGGAGGCAGAGGGACACTGGCTCAACCCTTCACGCAGAGTGGGTCGCCCGACGGAAGTATCTGTGCACAGTGGTCATGCGGGGGCCGTACTTCTGCTTGAATGGTTCGAGTAACAAGGACCGCCTCTCTTCCCAGGGAAACACAGAAAAATGCTCTATATTTTCACAGGGTTGACTTTTAAAAAATAAGGAGTATAGGATAAAGTCTTCTCATGTGGTGACCACTGACTTAAGTATCTGAGGCAACTCACAACCGGTCTGGGTTCTAGTTCCTCCTACCTTCTGTTCCTTGCTGCCAGTTCAGCCCCCTGAAGGAAGACCACTGAGTGTCTCTTCCACAGCTAAACATCCTAGTTTATGCTCAGTGTTTAGGGCAGGGCGTGAACCTTGGCTTTCTTCCCTTGTGATGGTCATCTTCTCAGATGGTCCATCTGTTCCCTACCACGGTCTCCAGCCAAGTTCTCTAGGCACATCCAATCTCTGGGGGCAGGGACCAAGTTAAGGGTCTCCGGGGGTCTTCTATCTTGATAAAAGATCTCTGCTGACATCTCCACCACTCGATAAGCATTAGATCAGATCCTCAGAGCCAGGAGGAAGCTTAGTCAGAGTCATCTCACTGAGCTCCGTCATTTTCAGAGAAGGAAATTGAGGTCCAGAGAGGAACACTTGCCTAAGGTCACACAGCCAGGATCTAGCTCTTCTCATAGGTTTCCCTTTCTCCCATTTTCTAGGCTGCTTTAGAAGGCTGTAAACAGCAATGGCCAAAGATCCCTTGTTGCTGGACCTCTCATGTCTCAGGCCCAAGTCTCTCTTCCTCCCTCTTGCACCTGGTTTTTTTTTAGCCAGGTGCTTCTCATACCTTTCCTCTAGTTAACCATGCCCACTCAGCAAGGAAGATGACATCACACCGGAGTGTTTGGGTATAGGATTCAGCTTCTGTTAGAATGAGCTAAGAGCCACATATTCCACCAGAATCAGGGAGGTTGGCCCACCAGCCAGCCCCTAAAACTCGACATGCCTTGATACTTAGATTTCTGACTCTCACTTGACCTCTTTTCAGCTAAGGGCTCTCAATCTTCATCTTTCTACTCTATCAGAGACAGAAGGAAGGTGGCCAGTGGCACTGAGTATCCCTAAGATCCCTGGGCTCAATGCTTGGAGACTATCCCACTTTAATCTTCATCACACCCACACAGGGTGGAAGGTGCTATCTTGGCCTGTTGGACTTTCTTCTTTTCTTACCTTGGAGTGAACCAAGTATCTTTCTGGGTTTTAAAATACCTGGTCATCCCCAGAGCTGGATCAGATCTGTTCTTTTTGCCTGTACCACTCCATCTTGAAGCCAAGGCAGCGGTCCCTTAAGCACGGCAAGCTGCCTGGTGCTCTAAATTTAAACCTGCTCTCTGAGGCAACTGTGCGTTCCCACAGTGCATGGCCAATCAGGAGGGGAATACCTGGATTTGGGCATGATCACAGCAGGTCCTTTGCAGCCCAGGAGTCCCCACTGGGTCCATAATCCTTCCAGGAGAGAAAGCAAATGGATGTCGATCGTTATCTGAAGAGCTTTCTTGGGAGGTACTCATTAAAATCCCACCCTTAAAAAAGGGGGAGATTGGTTAATCTTGGCTCACCTGCTTGTTCTCTGCACACAGACCTTGATGAGGAGAACATCTGGAGACAGTAACTAAGATGCCCACAGATAAGCATAGGCAGGCCAATTTTCTCTGCCCCATCCGTGTCTGAAGGCCTTACGGGTCCGATTCTCAGTGGCAATCACTTGCATCTGGAAGCTGGAGGGAACAGTGATTTAGAGGCCTCTGTTGCCTGTGTGCATTGGATGGGAGAGGGTAGGAGAAGACGATGGTCAAGGAAGGAAAAATCACTGTCACTGAGGTTTATGGCCCCATTTCTTTTTGTGACATTCTTTTTAAAATAGGTCCTAAGATATCCACTAAGGGCCTCCGAGCAAGGTGGGAGGTGCGTGCTAGAATGTGTCCATCCTATCAGTGAGATGGATGCTGTCCCCTGTGAAACACTGTGTCTTCAAAGTGCTGAGACTTGTGGCCTGCCCCCTGCAGGCCAGCTGCCTGGGGGTCTAAAATGTGTTTCCTCCTCCAGATTTGTGGTCTGCACGGGGACCCTGGAGGCATCCTAGGTGAGGAAGTGGGGGCAGGGCAGGGCCCTTGTTGTCCTGTCTTGCTCCACCGAGCTCCTGGTGGTCATTTGACTCCCAGGGCCTCTGTTACTTCTTCATCATCACAGTGGGGCAGTGGGCAAGATGCACGGGCACTCGGCACAGCATGAATTTGCCCCAAAAAGACATTTGGCCTGGATGTTCCTGACCACTGGGCACATTTGAAGGTTGAGCCACCAAAAAGCAAGCCAAAATCATCTAGTTTGGCAGGGAGTGGGGAGCTGGGAAGACGGAGAGAAACAAGCAATGGCAGAGAGGACGATGGTTGGCACGTGGCCAGGCCCGCTGCCTCCTGGGCTCCTGGAAGTGGAAGTGAGAACCCCTGCTATGCGCTTCTTCCTTGACCACACCCTGATAGAGGCTGCCAATTCAGGAAAACAAGTCTATGGCTGTGATTCCCCCAGACTTTGTTTTGAAAATTCCAGAGTTACAGAAAAATGTTGGAAGAACAGTCTGATGAGCTTCCCTAACCTGTCACCCAGACCCCCAGCCTCAGGTCGACACCACCTTTCCTTGGTGTCCTCTCTCCCTTCCCACAACCACACTAAAATTTGAAGGACAAAGTATAATTTCTGCAACTTTTAGGTGGTTCAGCCAAAGAAAGAATTATCTATCTGCCATGAAAGAGAGCATTCTCCTATGTAGCAGTGCCATTGTTCCACCTAAGAAATTTAGCGTTTATACAATATTATCCAATAAATCCCGCAATTGCTCCAAAATCGTCCTTCGGGGCTTTTTTGTGAGTTTAAAATGCAGCCCAGGATCATATCCCGTGCTTGTTTGTCTCCTCATCCCAGACTCCCCACCCAGGACACCCCTATCTTTCATGATGATGCTTTGAGAACCCCGGCTGGTGTCTTGGAGAACGCCCCAGGATCGGCTCTGTCTACTTGTTTCCTCAGGTTAAGGAATTTTTGGCAAGAAAACAATGTAGCCGATGTTGTGTAGCCATGATTTATACATTTGACGTTTGGCTTTCTGGGGATTTCTGTGGTTACTGCTTTCATGGTGGATAAATAAGTCATATTAAATCTTGTTTTCCTCCGTTAGGGGAACTAACTGCAGATTCAAGAGAGGCGTCCATGGATGTTGGCTCTCACTGCCAAAGCCGGGCAAGGCTTCGGGATTTGACTTCTCACGTGGACCTCTTCTGTGCTGGGCGAGCATCATCCCCTGAACACTGGGTGGGGATGGTCCAGCTATAAATAGACACAAAGCACAGAGAAATGCTTGTTGTAAGGGTCTCTGCAAAGAAGTTGGGTATTTTGGCATCCGGTAGGTGGTACGGATTACCAAGCCCTTCCTTGTTAGTAATCATAATGTAATCTATTGTTACGGCAGTACTCTTGGTCATTAAGGGCTAAAATTTGTGACTTCTGTCCTTGAGCTATTGGCTCTGACAAGTTCTATAGCATAGCCTTGTCAATTCTGGTAACAGGAAGCAGCCTACCTGCAGTGGCTAAGGAAACTTTCACTTTGATCAGGAAAGTTTGTCCACGTGGGTTCCCACTTCTGCCTTTGCCTGTGCTGTTCCCACCACCTGGAAGGTTTCCCTGTTGCTGCCCAGCTTGGAGGTATGGACAGAGCATCTCATGCCTCCTTTCTGCCTGTGACCCTTTTACCCTGATAGACTCAGTGACATCCTCCTCCGGGCTGCCCTGGTCCTTGTTTCTATCGTGGGTGAACATACTGGGGGCCAAACCTTCTATGGCCCTGGTCGTAGTGGCAGCAAATGTAGGGCAGCCCCTGCAGAGGGGAGGACGGTCACAGAATAAAGGCAGTCAGATGTCTAAGCATCTTGCCCAAATGGCTGTGCACTGCCATAATTAAGGCGCATCTGAACTTGCCAGAATGGGAATGGGGTCATTCAATGGAGGCATTTGGTGTGTCCCTGGAAACTAATCCGAATCTGTGATGAAAACCTGCCACCGTCTGTTGGCTATTCAACGGCACTCTCCTGGCAGGCTCGAGTGTGCCATGCAAGAGGGCTGGGAGCTGCCCAGGCTGGGCGTTTCCCATAGGCTGGTGATTGGTCCATCTTCAAACTCCAGGAGTGTGCTCGTGACGTTTCACCCTGGAGTGGATGGACCCTACGAGAACGTCACCAGGGAACTGAGTCCACACCTTTTTCTTGTGGCAGTACTTCGGGTGGAGACTGCCAGGTGTGGGGACATGCAGAGTGACACAGGATGCCTGGGCCTCCGTGGCCCTGCACCTGCCCACCTCTTGGCTTTAGGGCCCTGAGAGAGAGGCAAGAGCAGATGACTCTTGCCCTCATAGAACAGCGTGGTGGAACTTGGAAGCTGCTGAGGCCATGACATCTCACATATCTGGGACCAGCCTCTGCCATGCACAGGTGGGTAGTGGTTTTTCACCTCTCAGCCTCACCTCTCCACCTTTAAGTCGGAGATTGTAAATAGCCCCTACTGGTTAGGGTGCCTATGAGAACTCAACGTGATGCATTTACCGGCACCCATTCCGTGCCAAGCACTGTGCTCGTGTGCTCAGACATGTTTGCATTTCTCAGAAAAGCAAGGCCCGAGTCCAAGGTGACTCCTGGGGCATTTTACTGGACATCAAACTCTGGAAAGAAAGTGATGGAGTCTTGTTGAAGAGCTGGTGTTGGGAAATCTTTGAGAGCAGGCTTGGCGGAGCAGGTGGGTGCTATTTTGGGCAGAGGCACAGCACGGGCAAAGGCACAGTAGTGTGGAAGCGCAGGGGGCACAGACCCCATCCTGTGACGGGGGGCACCCTGCCATGCCTGAGAAATGAGGTAGCATAACCTTCAAGGCCCTTCGAAAACTGGTTAGATCCTGAGTTATTCAAGTCGTTCTTGTGCTCGTGAACCGTCCCTGGCTCCCCATTGTGTGCACAGTAAGTTCCTTTTAAGGTCCTGTCCTATAATAACCCTAGCCTGAGCCTCAGGCATTGTTGGAACAGCTATTAATCTCAGTGTCCCTCCTTGGTCCTCCTCTAACAATAAAAGTCTAAAAACAGATCCTGGAGTCTCAGCAAACTTGCATTCTGTGGCATCCTCTTGTTTAGGTGGAGTTAATTGCTGTTTTTTCTTTGATGAACATTAGCTCTAATTTGCATATGGGAATATTTGTAAATAAGACCTACTTGGTCTTTTACTTAAGCATCCTGGGGATGTGTCCTGAAGTCTTCTGATGACAGCATTACCAAAGATTAGCATGACACTTAAAAAAAAAAAAAAAAAGGAAAATGTGGTATAAAGTAAGTTCTTGGGCTTGCTGGGCATGAAGAACTTGCTTGCTGACTGGTTTTATGAACAGCTGACATTGTGACCAGGCCCCCAGGGATGGAAGGCGGCTAAGCCCTTGTGGGAACTTGAGCTGCTCCTGGTCAGCACTTGCTCCCGTTATGCATTTCTCCCGTGGAGACGAGGCCGCTCCTTGGGTCTGGTACCCATGACAGGGTCCTTTGAGGGTGTCAGAAGATCCAGGGGTGTCTGCCATCATGAGTGCTGGTGGCCCGGGGATGGCGTCTCCTGGTGAGGAGCTCTGGAGCAAAGCTGCCCCCACCAGAGATTACAACATGAACTTGATGTTGGGAAGAGGTCTCTGGGGGAGGCAGAGGCTGGGGTGGGGTGGGATGGGATGGTGCAGGAAGGGAGGGGAGCCCAGGGAACACGGATCCAACCAGGACTTGTCTTCGTGATTTGCTGTGTGACCTGGGGCGAGTCATCTCTCTGGGCCTGAGTTTCCTCATTTCCAGACTAAAGGCCAAGCTCCCAAGTCCCCAAGGCCCCTGAGTGCCTGCCACTGATGGGATGCCAGCCTGGGGAGGACGGGTTGGGCTGACATGAACTGCTTTGGAAAGTCTTTCCCCGGATACCTGTGGCTGTAGGTGTCTCCCTCCCAGTTAGATGCTTAATTGACCAGTAGCCCTGTGCTGTATCTCTGCTTAATTTTCTGGTAGGCTCTCCTCCCATCCTGACTGCGCGAGGTGCCCTGCTTTCAAGAGAGAAAGCCTTAAAGCTGATCAGAGCCGTGGGATGTGGATGGCTGCAGAGCAGCCCACGGGCCTGGCCCTGGAGGTCATCCTTCCCAGTTAGGACAGGGGTATCTCTCCCCCCAGCATCTGCCTTCAGATGTACCCTGAAAGTGCAGTTCCACCTTGTGTCCTGTGCTGGCTTGTCCTTATTTCAGGGCTATCTTTGCTCCCTGGGAGGATATGTTCCCCACCCACAGAGGCCAGTTGGCCCAGCAAGGGGTCTTGCCTCAAGTCACCTGGCCTTTGCTCTGCTGGGGCCCAAACCACGATGGGAGCTCTTAGACCTGCGTTGAGTGCAGCACTGTGCAAATGAAGATGCTACTTCCCACTGCACACTTGTTCTCTGTGCTGGGCAGGGGTGGCCAGAGCACCCCCATTTGGGGGAGCGACAAGGCTCAGAGAAGAGGCAGAGCTACAACTCCAAGCCAGATACTCTGACCGCACATTTCAGGATGCCTGTCCTCAAGCTTGCAGGGAGGGGTGGGTCCCTCCAGTTGCCACAAGAGAAGGACATGGGGGTATGCCTCAGGAGAAGGCAGAGGGGTGTCATCTCCAGGTAAATCAAATTGGTGGGGGGTTTCCTGCTGGGGAGGGAGTGTTCCAGTTGGGCGAGTATTGACCAGGAGAAAGTTCCAGGCCAGCTAGTATTTGTCGGATCTGCCAGCTCTGTGCTGGGCACCAAGATAAAACTCCAAGGTGAGAACCATGCTCAGACTAAGCCTTTGATTGCTATTAACCGTGTAGACCTTTGTCCTCAGATGTCCTTTCCCCATGCCAGTGGAGCCCAGAGGACAGACCTGAGACCAGCGGTAGTAAGTTGTCTGGTGTGAAGGGTGGGCTAGTGGACCCAAGCTGGGTACAGTTTGCAGCAGAATATGACTGCAGGGCATGGGCTCCCTGAAAGCCTGCAGCGGCCCCCTGCACAGGACAAAGGGCCTGGCTGTGGGTGCGAGAACTTCCCTTGGGCCCCTCTCTCCACTTTGTGCTGTGTGACCCAGGCCAGTCACGTTTCCTGGGTGGCAGATCCGAGAATGATTTAGAGGGGGACAGCAACGTTCAAACACATCATCTGGCGAATGTGCCTCACCTGTGAGCCATCGTTTCCCCATCTGTGAAGGAAGGATCTGGAAGGTTGGGATTGTTCCAGAAGGACTGGACAGTGATGGAAACCTCTGTCCTGCTGCCGCTGGTGTGACTGCCTGTCCAAAACGCAGGCTTAGAATCTGCCCCCAGGGGCTGCCTGGGGTTTTTTTTTTTTTTGAAACTTTGTGGGACTCACGGGTGGGCAGGGCATCTGAGGAGGTGGGTCTTGGCGTCCTTTCCCCAGCACCTCCCTGACATGGTGACAGCTGGTCCCAGCCCCTGAAGGGTACTGTCAGGAGGACAGAAAGGGGGGACCAGAGCTGGAGGGAGGAGGGGAAGAAGCGTTTGAGGGGCAAGAAGACTTTATTTGGGAAGTTTTTATTTTTGACATTCTCCCACTCACTTTTCGATCCTAACTCTGGCCTCTTGGAAGATTTCAATACAGTTCCTCGGAGACCTCCAGCACCCAGAGAACAGCACTTGATTTTTGAGGATGGAGTCTTGTAAAGTTTAGCCATGAGCCTTGGCATCTAGAAGTGTAAGCTCTCAGCCTGGCCTCTTCCTGCTCATCAGGCACTGGGCGGAGATGTCGGGGGCCTTCCTAAGCATCCAGCCCTGGCTTCCCTCCTCCGCTCAATTTCTAATCAGGCCATGTGGCCCTGGTAAATCACTTCTTAACCTCTCCTAGAAAAGATGAGATGGTCAGGTGAGAAGCAGGTGTCTCTCAGACAGCTGCTGCTGAGGATGAAGTGAACTAAGCGTCCTCATGTACTAGACTGACATTTTGGTGGGTGTTAGGAGGAGGGACAGGGCCAAGTCCTTCCAGCACGGGGTGGGTTCCTGGGCGGGGGCCAGCTCCTCTCCCCTGGGGCCCTCATATGTCTCAGGTAGTGTCATTCTGTAAACTCATGTCCCCACCCAGCCCCTCTAATCCTTCTGTTGATGGGTTCTCCCATCAAATGGGCATTCCTTGATGATCCCAGTCACTTGGATGGTGGTACGGGTAAGAGTGTTTTCCAGGGAGCTGAAGTTCTCTTCTCCCCTGAAAAACCCTATGGAAAGTCTTACCTATCTTTAACTGAGAGGAGGATGCAGCCACCAGGTGGGAGCTGCAGCAACAGTGGGCCCAGCAGCTCTGCGGGGCCCCCTTGTGCAGGGCTAGCTGCTGCTTGGGCCACTACTCACTGAGCACGTCAAGTACCTGCTGTGTGTCAGCCTCAGTAAGGGCCACTGTGGTGCACTAGATGGCCAAGTCCCTGGCCCACAAGATGACAATCGCAGTGGCCTACAGGCTCCCAAGATGCATGAGGTCTGGAAGCAGGGCCCCATGAGCAGGGAGTGGAATCAGACATGTCTGGGCAACCGTTTTCATTTTCTCAAGCTGAAGTTTAGAAGTTGGGTAGAAAACTAAAAATCTCATGAAAGGAAAAACTCAATTAGTGGGAACCCAATGAAGCAGAACCCACAATTAACAAGATTTCTCTATAATTTGATGGCTCCTCAGAAGAGCACACTCCTGAAGACAGCTAATTATATATTTGTTTATTCAGCCCACAAATAGCATTTTGATGGCTGTTTTAGGGCTGGAGAGGACCATACGAGGTCATCTCAGTCCACTCCCTGCTTTATCAGAAATCTCTGCTGCATAGACCCTGCTTTGGGTTTAAGTGAAACTGTTGCATCCTTGAGTAAAATTTAAATAAAAGATTTACCCCAACTGGAAGATTTGAGGATTTATGTCCAAAATGTTCATTAGGAGATTTACAATTGAACATAGGAGACACAGGACAAAGACATCAAAGATGAGTGGAATATAAACTACTGAACTGATTAACAAGGAGGAAGAATTTTTAGTCTTTTCCCAGCAGGCCCAGAAATTGCTGATAATCCCTCTTAGATGTATGATATTTTTAACTTCAGTGAGCTGCATCCTTGTACCTGAAAACAAACACACAAAAAGAAAACCCATCATTTGTGACCCCAGGTGCGGAACTTAAGCTTGAACCAGTTCCAAAGTCACACCCATCAGAATGACTGGCATATACTCACTGGGGGCCCATTCTGGGGGGTGGGTCATGGGGAAACGCACCCTCGTGTATTTATTTGGGGCACGTGCATGTGTGCATTGACTGGGTATCTATGGGTCTCTGGATTTTTGTGTTTTTCTCCTTTTTTTCCAGCATTGCTGGACATTTGCGACTGTGCAGTAAGAGGACCTGGACTTGGTTCTGATGAAGATGCTGCCAGAGTCTGCCAGAACACTCTGGGGACAGGGCAACGGAAGTCAGGAAAGTTCGACCAGAAATGGGGTTAGTGACCCCAGGGACCAGTTCACCTTCCAGGAGGATGGCACAGTTTGTCCTGAGCGCTTAGCAGAGACCTACCTTCCCACCCTGGTGAGCATTCGGGACTTGGACGACAGGCCCAACTGCAGTCAATGTGCTAGACACCTTTGGTGGGAAGCTGCACCGCATCTGGCAGGACCAGTGGTTCCAACTCGTCCACAGAGGACCAAGTTCAAAGAAGCCTACTGTTAACTGCTTTCCTTTTGTTTATCTTCTCTGGTCTTCTCCATGTATGGAGAGGGCACCTTCACAAATGGCCTTAGAATGCTGTTCTGAAGTTTAGCAGAAAGAGACTACCAAATGAATATCAGAGTTATTTATTGTTTTGCAGCTTATATGATAATATATTAAAAATACTATCACCAATGTTTACAAGTCCAAGTACACATCCAGGCCATGTGAAATATGTAACTTATACAAGGATTGCATCTTTCTTTTGTCATGAATGCACTAAGTGACCCTTATTTGTTTTACCGTGTCTTTACAGAAAAAGAATCGTTTGCTGTGGTGTTGTAAAATAATGCACCTTTCTAACTTTTCATTAAAACCTCTGGCACATTTGCAAATGTATCTTGGTGTTTCTTTGCTAGGGCAGGACAACAGCCACTTTGACTCAGCCTGTCTCTGCCTTTAAACCACATTCTGAAAGCAGAAGGGGAGGTGGACAGCCCCAATCTGCATCAGGGGGGCTATTGGTCTTCCTCCTTGCAGACAGCCCTGCCAAGATGCCCTTCCCCTAAAACCATGGTAGAGTCAGGAATTTGACTCAGTCAGCAGGTAGAGTCCAAGAAAGATGTTTTTGTATTTTAAGGCCTTTTGTACAGCTTGACTCAGCTCCAGGAACCAGAAGGTAGATGAGTATTCTGTCAAGGAGGGAATAAAACCAAATCAAAGTGAGAGTTTGACCTCCACTGAACTGAGACTACCTTTGTCGGCTTTTATTTTTCTTTCCTGGCCAAGGAATCTTAGTTCAAACATGAGACAACTCATGTCACCCCTTTTTATCCGTGTGGGTGTGGAAAAAAGAGGGAAAAACACAGGCAGATAAAAGGGGCTCAGTATTATCTGTCAAAGGCCACATCTGCTCCCTCAAACCCTGCAGGAGCTGCCCAAGTGTTAGGGGCTCCAGGAGTCCACCTGAGGGGCTGGTGAAAACAGATCACTGGGCCCTGCCCTCAGATGGGGGCCATGGTGGGGCTGAGAAAGTGCATTTCTAACGAGGACTCGGGTTATGCTGCCACAGCTGGTGTAGAAGCACCAACTCTTCCTTCTTCAGGACCACCAGGCCTCTTCCTACCGTCCCAACTCTAAGATTACTGGGAGATTCTGGCCAAGAGCAGACCCCAGCCACAAGTCACATTCCGGATCCCGGGCTGCACCAAGCCAGGCTCCTTCCTGCCTGTCCTGGTGGACATGCCTCCATTCACTGAGTACTGGCTGCCGGCTCAGCTGTTTTGCTTCCCCCAGTACTGGGTAGGGGGTCACCTAGGACACAGATGGGCCTGAGTCTTGGTAAGAACTTTGACTCTTAATGACTTACACTGAGTCGTTGCAGTGTGTCCCCTAATGCAAAAGTTGGTTTCAAGAGCTGGGTCTTCTAAGCCAGGAGTTGGCAGACTTTTTCTGTAATGGGCCACATAGTATAAGAACTAAACTGTGTCCTCGTGGCATGGAAGAAGCCATAGACAATGCACAGATGAATGGGCACAGCTGTGTTCCAATAAAACCACATTTATGGGAACTGAAATTCAAATCTCGATTTTCATGTGTTGCAAAAATACTATTCTTTCAATCCCCCCACAACCATTTAATAACGGAAAAAACCCAAATGCCCGTCAATTTGTGAGTGGATTAATAAATCGTGATATGTGTATACCATGGAGTTCAACTTAGCCGTAAAGAAAGAATTAACACCTTTTACAACAATCTGGATGGAACTGGAGACCATTCTCCTAAGTGGAGTATCACAAGAATGGAAAACCACCACATGTACTCACTGTTAAACTGGAACTAACCGATGAGCACACATGTGCACAGAGGAAAGTAAAACTCAGTGGAAAGCAAGGGGGGAGGGGGGAGGAGGAAGAGGCGAGGAGAATAAACCTGTCTAATGAGTACTATGAACATTATTTGGGTGACAGGCACATCTACAGCCAGAACTCAAGCATTACAAAAATGATCCATGTGACCTAAACATTTGTACCCCCCTAATATTTTAAGATTAAAAACCCCATTCTTAGCTAGTGAACCGTGTAAAAACGAGACTGGTTCAGATTGGGCCTGGGGGCTACCGTCTGCAGATCCCTGTCCTGAGCTCTCACGTGTTTGGACTCCTTCAATCCTCCCCCACTGGTGAGGTCAGCACCGTCATCGGCCCCTCGGTGTGCCTGTCTGTAAAACGTCCCTGTCCTGAGCTCTCACGTGTTTGGACTCCTTCAATCCTCCCCCACTGGTGAGGTCGGCACCGTCATCAGCCCCTCGGTGTGCCTGTCTGTAAAACGTGTGGCAGAGCCAGAACTTGAAGGCTGTCGGCCACTGCCAGGGCCTATGCTTTCAGCCAACGACACTATTGTCTGAAGAGTAGCAAGAGCTAAAAACAGGTCCTGGATGGGAGGAGTCTTAGTCTTATTCATCCTTCCTGGGCTTCCACTCCTTGGAAGGCTCAGAGCCCAGGCAAGGCTTCCCTGACCCTCAGCTCTCATGTCCCTCTCTCCCGTCATCCTGTCCTGAGCCACCTCACTCCCCTCCCACAGACAATGCCACCATCAACAAGAGTCACTGTAAAGGGCCAGAGGGAACACCCCACCCCCTCCTGCAGGTACCTGCCGCCTCCTCAGGGAACCTGCACAGGTTGGGTCTCCACGACCCCTCCTCTGTCGGGCTTGTGTGAAATCATATGCAGCATCTGTCACAGCATTTAAACCTATGCACTGTTCACATTTTAGAAAGGAAGATCTCTTCCCTCCGAGTCTGCCTCCCTGTGTGGTCACAGTGTCTCTGTCTTACACGTGCCACACCAAGGCCCCAGGGTGCTTCGGGTCTTGCCTGCCCCCCGCCCCCCGTTCCTCCCTCCCTTTTTCCTTCCATCCCACAAACATTCATTCAATCCTCCAGCTTGTGTATCTAATGGCCTCTCCCACATCTCCACTTGGGTTTCTAATGAGCATCGAGACATCACTTGTCCACAGACATGTCCTCCTCTCAGTAAAAGGCCCTCCTTCTAGACGTTCAGACTCAAGAATTTGGGATTATTAACTCTCTTTTCCACCCCAAATCCAATGTCTCAGAAAATCCTGTTGGCCTACCTTCAACATATTTCTAGAATCTGACCCCATTTCTCCCGCTCCCCACACCAAAACACCCTGGTGGCACCTGGATTATCGCAACAGTGTAAACCCTTGCCTGCCCCCC
>RJWJ010022955.1:0-26323 GCA_004363605.1 Indri indri | reverse complement strand
ACTAATTGCGTCAACAGGAAAATGATTACACGACACCCCCCCAACCCATTCTCCTGCTGGCCATGTCCCATAAATGCACACATTCCTCTCTTAAAAACAGTAAGTAATCTAGAAAGACTAGGTGTATCTAGTTAAAAATATTTCAGAGTTAGGGATTTTCTGGTACTCTTCTTCTAATAAACACCATTGACTTATTTACGGGAAGGTCTGGCCATCTGCACCTTTTTACAAGGTGGTGCCCTGTAGTGTTTCATTCCTCTGGGTATCTTGGTTGGTCAGAGTGAGTTATGGCCTAGCTGTTAACTTTTTCTATCCCAACAGGGCACATCCTGATTGACACCTCCCCCCACCCCCAGCAGAGAGAGGGGATAGACAATAACATTCACCAAAATATGTATAATTTAAATTTTGAATTGGAATTTGTAGAAAGATTTCAGTTTTTCTCTTTGGGGAGTATTTCATGGAGAACTGTTGACAGCCATAACTTAGACAACTGATAGAACCTGACATTATTTAATCAAGGTAACAGCATTATACAGCTACTTATTTTTAGCACATGGAAATCAGAATTTCATGCAAAATTATTTACATCTTTGGAAAAAATGTGGCAAAAATGTAAGACATTTAAAAATGGTCCTTAGTAATTTGGGATGGGTTAATTAGTGTAGATAGCTATTCTGAAATATTCAAAATGAATGCTTAGAAAATCAATTGCTCAAACTCACTGAAATATTAAAGGTGTAAATAGATAATACAAATCTTTACCCTTATTCATAGCTCTCTGAGCCAGATGCTACAAATTGATCTCATACTTCTTAAGAAGTGTAAGATAAGTGAATGTGCAAATTTAACAGCTAAAAAATACATTATGTTTTTAGAAAATGATAAAGAATTGATGACTCGATACATTATATTCTTATATATGTTTATTAAATAATATTTAAGAGGCCTAAGAGGCATTGTACTCTCTAATTCTAATCTCTAAAATGAAAATAAAGTACATTTCAAATGCTTATAATTCTGAGAAGATTCTCCATTTAAATTACCTCATTAGCTAGCCATGCTCACTGTTTTTCGTGGCTCTTCCTAGCCTGAGATCTGAGAATTGCTTCTTTAGCCTATCTGAGTTCTGAGTTAGGCAGCACAGAAATTAATCCCTTCAGCACCCCTGGACAGGTTAGCACACTCAAAATTAGTTTTGCTTGTTCTCTATTTGTTTGAGGGAGTTAACAGAGGACTGGGCCTCTGCTTCCTCTAAACTACGGAGTGCTGGGGAGGAGGAGGGGCAAGGGAGAGCAAAACTACCACAAAATTTCCTGCCCTTTTGAATGTGGCCTTTTGCTTGATTGAACATTCGCTTGGTTGTTGTAGATCTTTGATTTTTCAGAGTTCCTATAAAGTTCTTTTAGCCAGTCTAGTCATTTTTTAAAGTGTTTCTGTGGGGAAACAAGGAATCGGGGCTTCCTTATCCGACATTTTGTTGACCGAGCATCCCTATAGGTTAGGTTGTTGAAGAGCAGTAAACATTAATTGACTCCCCAGTCTCTCTTGAACTTTTTGGCAATACTGCCTCACTACCACTAGGTTTGCACGCTGCTATACAAATCATCCTCGTTTTTTTTTCAAATAAGTGACTTGATCTTTTTGCCAGGAAGATCAATGATTTCTGTTATCTATGTTTTGAAGTCTAACAGACAAACATGTCTCAAAGTTGATCATTCTGTACCAATTTAGTAAGACGTAGGTGCACACTTTCAAAATGTTGATTCAGGTTATCTTTAAGTTCTAGAAACTTTTCTCTCATTATAAGTCTAATTGTTAGGTATGTTTTTTGTTGTTGTTGTTGTGACTTTCTTCTTCAGGAATTCAAATCACATGATGGGTCTTTGCTGCCTATATTCTAAATCTATTGCTTTCTCTCATCCATTTTTATCTTTTATTTTATTTCATTGGTGTGATCTTCTTTGGTTTTACTCCTCTCCATAAGTTCCCTTATTATACTTTCAGTCAAGTAATTCTCCCTTGGGAGTTTTTAGATTCAATCTTTGTTTTGGGGTGTTTTTTTTTTTTCCTTAATTTCTTTTCTCAGTTCAAGCAAGCTGATTTCAAATTTTCTTGTGTGGGCGTGTGTCTGTGGGTGTGTTTTACAACTTTATTTAGAAAGAATCTATGTACCACTCAATTCACCAATTTAAAGTATATAATTTAATAGTTTTTCAAATATACACAGAATCCTACAAACATCAACACAATCTAAATTTAGAACATTTTCGTTATCTCCCCCCGCCCAAAAAAAAACAACACCTGTACCTGTTAGCAGTCACTTACCATCTACCTCTCTAGCCCTTGGCAAACAGTAATCTACTGTTTGTCTCTATAGTTTTGCCTATTCTGGATATTTCATATAAATAGAAACGTACGATGTGCTGTCTTTTGTGGCTGGCTTCTTCCAGTTAGCATATTGTTTTTGAGATTAATTCAGGTGTCCTGCTTTTTGGCTTATTTTTGGTCTGTTTACTTTCTGAGTTGTTGACTTTCTGAGTCATATCATTCTTTCACTTTTTCCATTGCTTATTTAATGTTATTTAATTTATGTTTGAGTGTTTCATTATAATTTCCCTCTGCTTCATAATTGTTGTTGGTATGCATCTTCATCTACTGAAAAGTTTTGACAGTCACTTTCTGAATTCTTGTAGTAGATTTGAAGTGGATGCTGTGTGAATTTTTTTCTGAGTTTTTTAAGTACCTTTTATTTTTCCGAAAGGGTAATTATGGTTAATTACATGTAAATCAGGCTGAGTAGTTTGAATGGCTTACTAAGATTCTTAATTCAAGCTTACCACATTCTGTTGATACAGTGAACTGTAGTTTCTTTAGTAATTATTGCTTTTCTCCTGTGTGTGTTGGGAGTATTTGAAAGATACAGTGTCTTCTTATGTTGTAATATTCTTTTGTTTCTGAAGATTTCATATTTTTTACTGCCTTTTTCCCCTATCCTTTTACCAAATTCCCCAAATGCCTCCTCTTCATGTGGTTTCTGTCACCCCCAAAGTGAGACTTTTTTCACTTCTAATCCTCTGACCCCACACATGTCCCAGCCCTCTCCTTTTGACTCCCTAGAGACATTTTTTTGATACACAGATATTTGACATGTTCCAATTTTTCTGTCGCTCAGTCAGACTTTCTGTGCTCTCCTACTATGGGGACTTCGTTGCTCAATCCTCTATTTCATAGATTGCTTTCCCATTTCTCCACTAAGAAAAGGCTATAGAGTAGGCTATAGTGGTTTGAATGTTTGCTCACATATGCATGGAAACTGGAGCTTTTAGAAAATTGTATTTTTTTTTTCATGCTTTAGAAATAGGTTATAGTTGACTTTATTTATTTGGAGGCTGTGTGGCAAATTTTTATATTTAGGAGCCAATCATTCTCCTGCCCAATATTTTCTTAAATATAGGATATTTCGTTTAATTTTTTTTAGAACTATTAAATTCATTGTAATAAATTAACTAAATGGTATTACAAACAATAATTTTATCTAATTCTTTATGTCATTCTCCTGACATTTGATGGATTTTACTATATTAAACAAGAACATTGTAGAGTTAGAATAAGTTTTGGAGGTAGAGATTACTAGTGTTCACCAATATAACTGGTTTTACTTTTCTTACACAAAAGACACTCCATTTCTAAGATTTATTTTGATTAAGTGAGGAGGTAGATATATTTATATATTCCTAGTCATTAAAATGTGGGTGGAAAGAATGTGTCACTTCTAGGCTAAGACAGAAAATAAGTCATTAGGGAGTTCTATTCTTTCACTCTTCCTTTGCTAGAACGATAGCAGAGGTAGCGTTCCCTTGTCAGAGTAAAGCCATAAGGTAGCAGTGGCTTGAATCATTCACTCTTCATACGAGAGACGGCTTTCTTGAAAAATACCTGAAATCACAATGAGCTTGGCATGAGCAAGAAATATACTTCCACTTTGACTAGTCACTAAGATTTTTTTGGATGTTTGTTACTATACCATAGGTTTAGCCTAGCCTGACAAATACAGTTTAGATGGAGGTTATAGCGACCTCCTCAGAATAAGAACAGGTATCTAGGATTCCGTGTTTCACAGAAGAAAAGTAACTGTATGTGACTCAAATGATCATTAAATCATTAACAATTTTAAACTAGTTCCCTTAGTGGAAAAAGTTAAAAGAAATTCCCCATACATATCAAATTAGGAAACTGAAAGCTTCTTGTATCCCTCTGGAAGTCATATTTTTCTATCTATAAACTGGCAAACAAAATGATACACTAATGTGGAAATATGCAACTTCATTTAGTATCTTGAAAGAATAGGCAGCCAGTAATATTTATATATCAAGTATATTGAAAAGAGATATATTGAAAATTGGGCATATGTGAGCAATACTTTACATGACCTTTGCAGATCGCCAAATTTGTATAAGCCACTGAAATACATAAAACACCCTCACGAAAATTATATTCTTCCAATGATCATTTTAATTGTCTCAAAACAGTAAGGTTTAACATATTAATGTCAATTTGATTTTAATTGATTTAATTTGATATGAAATTTTTCCTACTAAAACAAACCATATCCTGTACTTTATGTATCACCATTACAGTAATGTTATTGTGAACTTAAGCTAAATTGGCAAACCTAAAATAGTAACAGTAAATGATTGTGATTGATGATGTACCTTGTGTGTGTATGCTACAAATGGCATGAATGTATATTTAGAAACATGTTTTCTTCCATTATTGAATGTTTTAATTCTAATGGAAATTCATTCTGCCTATGGCTCATCCCTTTGTGTTTTCTGCCTTGGTGGGGATACTTGCTCAGTTATGTATTCAACTGTTGCCTCCTTTCCTATTAACTTCACATTATGCAAATGAAAATGCTTCTTAAAATTCTTGAACCAATCTTTGCTCATAAAATTGGTTGCTTCAAATGCTGTGCTGGTAACTTCAGCACCTGTGGTTATAAGGAAACTTTTTTTTTTTTTTTTTGCAGGCTTCTGACTTCTTCTTAAATTATATTTCCATCCATAATCACATGTTTCCTGTGCACATTCTCATACCACACATTAATTATCTTTTCAACTGTCATCAATTATACTCTTTTAAACTATGAACAACTTTTGTACTGCCTGGAACACTTCATGAAAGAATTCTTATCTTTATTTCTGTATGGAGAATGTAGGATTAGCTGAGTCACAGCCAGACTCACCAAAACCTTCTGTATTCTAGTGAAGCTTTGCTGTCATAGTTTGATTCTCACATTTTAAAAGAAGTTCTACCTTGGTTTTCTAGGTGAGTCCTACAACTAGAGCCTCAGATGTTCCACAAAACAATTACGAAATATAAATATCACGTATTATAAACACACATGAGTAATGAGCACACACATATCATAGAATTTCTTAGTCTTTGCTTAAGACAAAAGAAATGTTTCTTAAATACCATATTAACATGGTCTTATAATATTAACTTATATTAACATAGTCTTATATTAACATAGTCTTTTAATGCAAGTTTGGTAGATTTTAAATTATTCTCAATTCCTGTAGCAGGGAGGGGTAAGCAGGTCGGCGTTTGTTCCTGTTCCCTACCTCCAGGCCACACAAGCAAAATCTGGTATTTTTTACCCAGTTATGTAAAAGGATACACAATAATTACTTCAAGATGAAACTGATTTTATTAAAACAGCAAAGGTACTGCTGATTTTTC
This sequence comes from Indri indri, assembly GCA_004363605.1. Taxonomy (NCBI): domain Eukaryota; kingdom Metazoa; phylum Chordata; class Mammalia; order Primates; family Indriidae; genus Indri; species Indri indri. The sequence goes on along the minus strand of RJWJ010022955.1, from coordinate 20,575 downwards.
ATTTATAGGGGTTCTACATTATTTCCACAATGATTTAAAAAGTCAACTATCCTTTCCCAACAAATTGATCACTAATGAGGTAGTCATAAAATTAGCAGTTTATTACAGAATAACTTTTTCCAATTTTTTTCCAAGATAATTTTATGCTTCAAGTCAAGAATAACAATATCTTTAATTTCTTAAATGGAAATTAAATCTGTCAAAGTTTTTAACCATATATTTTATTCCAGCCTCTCTTTTCATGACAAAGAACTGATATAGAGTACTTTCTATACTCTTATTTCGCATTCAAATGTTTTCAAACACGTTTAATTAGACTGGTTTTTTTTTCCTGTCTGGTGTCAGAATATCCTTGAAGGAATCACATAAAACTCTCCTGATGAGACCTCTAATTTTTTCTTGTGCCGGGTAGTCAGTGAGCACCTAAAGCGCCCTGTAGGGGGCAGAAATTTTTCTTCTGAATTTAATATGCTAATAATCCCATTCACAATAGACTATAACAGAACATTTCTAAAAGTGTGGCATACAGGTGGTCCTGAGGTTACAGATGAGCTGCATTCCTGAGGACGTCTTAGATCAGATTTGTATGTAACTCAGATCCCAGATGAACAGCACAAAGACAGTTATAAGAATAATCATACTACCCCATACTGTAATAATAAATTACAGAAACTATTGTGCACTTTCTTTAAATTCAAACAAACATAACATAAAAAATGTTTTGCTAGGAGATAGGAGAAACTTCAAAAAAGAATATTAAAGGTTAACACTTACCTAATGTTACATCGATGCTAGGCTAATAAGAGTGCTTAGCTTATTTGGATCTTCTAAACAAATCAATAATAACCTTTCCATTTCAATAATTAATCTACTACGCTGCTTAGTAATAATTGGAGCACTGCCTTTCACATGTTCCATTATTCTCACTTTATCCTTTATAATTGTTCCAATGGTCATCTGGCCTTTCTCCAAATGATTAATTATTTCTACCTTTGTTCCCATTGCAATCACCTTTCTCTTCATTGCAGGCTCACCTGGCCTTGCGGTTGGCTTTCCCTTTGGAGGTACAGGCATAAGGGTAAACACAGACTCACAAAATGAAATTTAAAAAGTTAAGACAGAAGTGATGCTGTGCGTAAATGACCATGTAAACAATGAGACTAGCCGCTAACGTAAAGATGCTGCGTCAAAGAGCCACTTATGTCATGCGAGTTTGTTTACATGTGTGGAAGAAATTAGTTCCCCGATTATTAATTTAATTATTTAATTATAAATTATCCTTATGGGGAGGCTTGGGAGCCCATTTGAAAATATGGAGTGCCGTACGTCAGCTTGTCTGTAACCCTGGGACTGCCCGTATATGAATTAATGGATTCCTGCATATTTTTTGCCATTCACACAAAAATTTGTCCCTGCAGCAAAGTTGTCAATTTTCTGGCAACATATCATTCAGCTTGATATACGTTACAGATTTGTTTCTTAGCGAGGTCACTCTCTAATCTAGACTAGTGGTTCTCAAATATAAACTTGTATCAGAATTATGTAAAAAGCATTGTAAATATTCAGATGTTTCCCTGATCTCTTGCTGCTGTTATTCAGCAGTTTGGGAGTTTCATGACAATATTTTATAAACTTCCCCAAATGATTGCTTTGAATACCAGCATTTGAGAAACTTTGCTCCAGATTAAATTGATGGATTGCGACCATCATACTGATGCATTCTCACAAGTCTATGTGGGATCTTTATTTACCACGAATAACTTCAGTGTAGTGATAACTACGAGGCCATTTGGCCTATGTGTCAGAGTGGCTTGTCTGGAATTACTGTAAAGCCCTCTTACTTTGGACCAAACAAAATTTCAGGCCCTAGATCATCCAACGAATAGTCAGATAACTACTCCCAAATACTGTGTATGCTCCCTCAAATCCTGGGGAAGGTTAGCAAGCCCTATGCTACCGCTTTTCTGGGAGCATTTGAACTCTAACTTTTCCCTTAGTTCAAAACCCTAAAAGGTTAACTGAAGTCTTAATAGCATGCCCCTCAATTTTTGTAATGTTTATGCGTCTTACCAGTATATCAAAATACATGCCACTTGCAGGTTCAATTACCATAATTTTATCTACAGTAGGAACTGTTGTGATATTTTATGAAACTAACAAAAAACCAAGGTCTCTTCAAATTACTGTGTTATAGAGAGTAGGAAAGTCCAGCTAGTCCCAGGGCAAGATGATGAATGTATGTATACATGTGTCTATCCAGGCAAACACAAACTAATCCTCATCCTCCCTTTTAATGAATGTGAGAAAAAGATACATACATATTTTCCATGTCAGTAGACCCATACCAGGTACAAGAGGCTATAAAGATCATTTCTAGTAATGATATCACATTTGGCACGGCAACTATGGTTGGAACTGATAGGTTAATTTTATGGCAGACCACTACCATCCATCATAATCCATCTGGGTTTTCTTGGGAGACCACACTGGTATAGTAGATCCTTGCATGCTTAAAATCTTTGAGTGACACTATTATCTACTGTTCCACAAAAGAGATGATATTAGTTTTGATTTGCTATCTTGGACTGAGGTGGGTCAATTTTAAAAGTTTCCACGAAATCTTTCCTTATATTATAATGGCTCTTCCTTTGCAGATAAAAAATCAGTAGGTATTCATGTCTGCTATTTTTAATGTCTATCTTGATTATATGTCCAAGAACAAAGGAAATGACCACCAGGTCAGTCTGGGAACCCACGGACCCACTGTGAGTGCAGCCTTTGTCAGAACTATGTTTATAGTCTCCCTTCCATAAGCTCTCTTTCTAATGGGCTGGGGACTGATGGCATTTTGGACTCACTCGCTTTGGGCTGGACAATATTTGGGGCTTAATGCAAGCATAACCTGAGTAAACAGAGACTGAGAATCATCACAAGGCTTGTCCACATGCTTCAGCAGGCATGAGGCTGAGGCAGGGGAGTATCATTGTCTGTCTTATTTAAAAGCCTGTATTCATAACTCCCACATCCTAATCATGCAAGAATAGAGTAACCACGCAACCAGAAAAAAACAGGGGACCAACATTGTTGGTTATGCACTAAGCTTCAAATTAAATATCCTATAATATTAATGCAAATCCAATTTTCGAAATGTCCAACAATGGAAAGATACAGTCATGCGATAGATGATAGGTTATAGATATAGAAAATTAGAAAATCATATCAAACACTAAAAATTATATAAATATTTATAAAAAGCAATTATAGAAAAGCACCCATAAACACTTTGTGTATAACCTCTAAGGTAATAAAGAGTATGGGAAACATAATATCCTCCGTTAACCATCCGAAGATAATGTTTAAAGAGAACAATCACACATGCAGAAAAAAATATAAAGAAGATTAAAAGACATGATTCTGATGAGTCCTCTATGCTTGCTGGTCATTGGTGGTTCTGAAGCAGCAAGATCAGGTACTGTGTCCTGGATAATGATGTATTGAAATCTTCCACAAATGCCAATTATTAACTATTCAAAATTTACATTTGTCTCAACTAATCATGTGATGTTATGAAGATGTCAGATAGAGGTCAGTAGATTGGGGATATCTTACTATAGAGAGACAAGAGGCACAAAACGAATTTTAAAAACTCCTTCCTGGATCTAAGAGGAAGGGATCAGTGTTAAAATATAAAATCTTAGTGACAGGATTAAAGAATGGTCAAGTGAACATAGAAATGTTTGCCATTGTTTATATTTAATAAAACCATAAGACATACCAGAAAAATAATGATTGCAATGCAATTTTTACTAACTTGTTTAGTGTTTTTGAAATATTTAAACCCTTCCATTGTGTCCAAAAAATTCTAAAATTTGGAAATTTTTCCTGAACAAAATACATTAAGAACATCTATTCTAGCAATTCGAGTCCATTGCAATTTAAATAGTGAACGCCTTATGACCAGAGGTCATCACACAAATTTTTCAGTTAGAGACATTTAAGATAGAGAGATAGCACATCCATTGCCACTCGCATCCTAAACCACCTTCAAGCTTCCTGGAATTTCTAGATAAAATTGCAAATTACACAGAATGCAATCCACTGAAATTGTCACTGAATATTTTGGAGAGATTCTGTTCATATTATTCAAAAAGTATGAAAATAAAAATTCCATACCCAAATAGGTAATTTGTTAATTCATATATAATATTGCTTTCCTGGGGTTATCTAGTAAGTCACTTTTTCTTATGTTCTAGTTGCAGAATTGAATTAAAACAAAATAAGAAATTACTTTTAGTTTTATACTCTATCTATTAATACATGTATAGATAATTCTAATTTATGGAAATTTCATCTTTTAAAATTTGGGTTTATAAAGTAACACCACCCTAGCTTGTTTTTGTTTTAACTTAAAAACAGAGAATAAAGAGCTTGAATGAAGCATTGCATGTTTATGCTTTGTTAAATATCTGGGTAAAGATCTACACCAGCTAGCAAAATAAGTCTGAGAATGTAGGACAAAAAAGTAAAGAGTTTAACAAGAGTGTTGCCTCAAGTAAAATGAAAAAAGAAATAGATAAGGAAATAATTTCAATAATTTACCTGGAATTCCTTTTAATATTAACTGTTTCAACCATTTCCATCATTCATTTATTAAGGGTATATATATTTTTTAACAATTAATGTACTTTGCTTTCCTCTTAATGTAAGACTCTCGAGCAGGAAATGGGAGCAACTAATCTTAGCCTAAAGTGCCATCGGTGTGTGTTGGTTAGAATAAATAATGCTATATAAAAATTTATTGTATCTTGGAATATAATTTTCAAGGCTGATGTAAGAAAATGAATTCATTGCTTGTCTATTTCAAATCATTTGCCCCTACTTTTACTATAAATCATAAAATAATATATGAGATTTACTGATAAGTCTAAGTATTTAAAGTTCTTATTTTGTTTAGAGTTTCCTTCCAAATAAAATAGATTTAATATTTATTATATTTTATTTTGTTATATTGTTTGATACAAGAAATGTTAAATACTAAAAAGGATATTGGACAGTATGCAACTTTTATAGATACTTTACCTAAAATGCATAATAGTAATCAGCTCGGTTGTGACAAAGAATTTGCTAACTTGTGGATATCAATGAATTAGAGCTAATATTGATTTATAAAAGGTAGTTGGCATCATATTTGCTTGTTGTTGGATTGTCATTTGTATTTCAAGCCACAAGCTACTTATTGAGCCTTCATGTATTATGTTTAATCAACAAAGTAAATGAACAAGCCCATCTGGCATGTCACAATATCTTAAAATATAAGTGGAAGTTTAGTATATAGACCATAAATGTTTTTATAGGAATGGGCAAGCTATGCTTTTATTTTTGACACTAATGTCTCTTTAAAGAAAGATGTAATGTCTCATACTTTGGGCATTTTCCACTTAGCTTGAGCTATCTGCCTGCTATAATTATGCAGACTGAGAGTTTACATATTTTTAGCCATGATGCGATACTTCGAACATTTTTTCTGACATGGCACACATGCAGGGCATCATTACTCCCTTTATTGGAGGGTAATCTCAGAACTGTGAAAATTCCAGATAAACATTTTAGAGTAACGATCTGGGTTTCCAGATAGGTTTAAAAATACCCAGTGACAATGATTAGAACCAGAAAAAAATGTATTATAAAACATATTCTTAAAGGCAAATTCAGGTGTGCTTTCTCCAAATGGCTGGAGTTCAGGGCTATTTGGATTAATATGCATTATACATTCTCTGCAGATTAAGCTAAACCACCTGGAAAATGGATGGCCAATGAACCACTTTATCTATGCTCTGCAGGTACGTTGAGTAGTTTGCCACCTGCAACATAATTATAATTCTATTTTGATGTAGGCAGTGCCACAGTAGCTAAAATCATTTTTACTCCTTCCCAGAATTTCCCACAGATAAATAAAAGGTAGTGCAGCCTATTTTAAAACAATTTTGTTCCCTGTATTTAAGCAGTAAAATATAACCATAATTCAGAAACAGCTAATGTATCTATCAATAGAAAACGGAACAATCATTGTCTATGTTGAGGAAAAGGAGCAAAATTAAAAGTAGACATCTTGAGGGCCCCTTGATACTTTATTAATGAGATTTCTTTGACGACTTGCTAAATCAGAATCGCTCATTCAAATGTGTTTGACTTCTTAAGATATGTTGTGATTTTTTTTTCTACATATTGAAATGAAATATTGGGCTGAAGCAATTAGGAGATAGATGAAGAAATATATCTTGGCTCAATGACTTAGACATTTTTGGGAAATGCATGTACACATGAATTTATATGAATATATGTGCATATGCAAGTATTTCACATATATTTACATTTGGCACAGTAATTTGCACAATTCCATTATGTTTTTAAAAGTACACTTGGAAGGTCAGTCATGGTGGCTTTCATCTGTAATCCCAAGACTTTGGGAGGTCCAGGGAGGATGCTTGAGGCCAAGAGTCTGAGACCAGCCTGGACAACATAGCAAGACTTCATCTCTATAAAAAAATTTTAAAAATAACTGAACGTGGTGGCACACACCTGTAGTTCTGTCTAATAGGGAGGCTGAGGCAGGAGGATCGCTTCTCTTGAGCCCAGCCTGTCATGAGCTATGGTGGCGCCACTGCACTCCAGCATGGGTGACAGAGAGAAACCCTCTCTCTAAAAGAATGAAGGAAAATTATACTTAGGAACTTGACTATATGTCATCAGAATGAACCCCCAAAGATGTCTACACTAAAATCCCTAGAATTTATGAATATGTTAGGTTGCAAGGCAAAAAGGATTTTACGGTTGCATTTAAATTTATAGATCTTAAAACAGGGAGACATCTCTGGCTTATCTCACTGGGTTCAATCTAATCACACAAACCCTTAAAGGCAGAAACTTTCTAAACTGAAGTCAAAAAGATGAGGCAGCCGAGCTTGAAGATATTTAAAGCATGAGAGAGGCTTCATCCACTGTTGCTAGAGGGGGCCACATGGAGATCATGAGAACGAATATAGGCAGCATCTAGGAGCGAAGATAAGCCTCTGGCTGACGGCCAGCGCCACAGCACGGATGACTTTGGCAGCAGGTGGGTCCCGAGCTCCTCCAGTAAGAAAGGCAGCCCGGCCCAAACCCTGATTTCAGCTGCATGAAACCCAAGCCCAATCTAACTTGCGATGTACAAAGTCTGTGAGGTAAGGCATTTGTGTGGTTTTACATCACTGAATTTGTGGAAATTTGTTACTGCAGCAATGGAAAACTAATATACCATGTGTGGGAGCAGTTGAACAGAACCATAATTTACTCCATTTTATTAAGCGAATTTTCATGTTAATTATCCCCGCGGTGGCCACATAGTTTATGTGATAGTACTTACTGCAGGAATGTGGCCCAAATAGAAGACCACCATGTTCACCACTATTTAGTTCTTCCACTCTGCAAGTTCCCCACCCATAACTTGTGTACCGGTACATTATAGGCAGCTGTATAGTCATATTCCCTTGCTTAAATATCGTGATTGAGTTCTGGAAAATCGATAGTCACACTGTGCTTTATTGTACTTCATATTTTTGCACTTAGCAGATATCGTGTTTTTTACAAATTGAAGGTTTGCCAGCCTTGCATCCAGCAAGCCTGTCAATGCCATTTTCCGACAGTGTGTGCTCACTTCATGTCTCTGTGTCAGCATTTTTTAGCAATAAAGCAATTTTTAATTAAGGTATGTGCATTTTTAGACATACTGCCATTTCACACTTAAGAGACCACAGCATAATGTTGACATAACTTTTATATGCACTGGGAAGCCAAGAAATTCATGTAACTTGCTTCATGGCAATATCCGTTTTATTAGAGTGGTCTGAAATGGAACTCACAATGTCTCCGAGCTATGCCTGCACGTATTTCCTTCAGGGTGAGTTGGAGGCTACCCCTGCTGCCCTCTCCCCTCCCCAACAACAACAACAGTAAAACAATAGCAACAGAATAAAGACTTACATGCATTCTAAGGGAAAAATATTTTTTTTAATTTTACCTTAAAGATGGTCTAATTACACACTGTTTAGATTACCATATTGATAGAATTTTCAGGCTTAGTTTTTAAAAATAGTTTTAACGTTGGGAATGGGGATTTTACATAAATCCTATCATGGTTAATTTCATGTGTCAGCTTGGCCAGGTTAAGGGATGTCCAGGGAGCTGGTAAAGCATTGTTTCCATACGTGTCTTTGAAGCAGTTTCCAGAAGAGATCAGCATTTGAATCAGTAGGTGGAGCAAAGAACCACCCTCACCAATGTGGGCCAGCATCATCCAATATTTGAGGGCTCAAATAGAAGAAAAAGGCAGAGAAAAGGCAAATTCTCTCTCTTTCTCCTTGAGCCGGGCCATCCATTTTTTCCTGGATTATCATAAGCTTAACCACGTGGTGACTCCAGCTACAGCTGATGCACCTTCTCCCTCTCTTTCTCAGGTCTGAAAGCCAGCTCGTTGGAATGGCTCATCAAACTATTTGGTTTTCTGCACCAATTCTCCATGCGATGAAATTATTTAAACTATTTAATACATTCTATTTTTCTACATGATATAATGACTTTACAGAAAGTAGTTTTTTTCCATGTTGTTGCTACTAGCAACAAACATTTAAGTCAGTAAACTTATTAGATTGTGGAAAATAATCAACTCTCTTTGGGGAAATAAAACAAAGGGAACTGTTTGATTTTTCTATTAAAATGGTATGTTTTGTGTTTTATATGTTGGTAAGCTACATGTGGCCTTGAGCAAATTATTTAGGCTCTCGAATCCCAATTTCTGTACTTCTAAAATCAAGGTAATATTATTACCAATCCCATAAGCTTGTTCTGAGAATAAGTTAGAAAATATTTATTAAATAAAGTGTTGACCACTTGCCCAGCATCTATTACATGCTAAATAAATTCTAACTATTATTATTACTACTATAGATTTCTACTTATTTTAGATATTCAGAAATTTACACCTGTCATTCTCTAATGAGCCTGCATTGTTTAAATATTTTATTACTTGAATTTGAAGACAGAAACAAAATGTGTTAATCTGGTAGTTGACTTTATATCTTAGAGTAATTGAGACACTAAATTTTAAGATAGACATTAGGAAAATACAGATATTTCTATACATACCTGGAATGTGCATTTTGGTCAATAAATATATTTTTTGAAATAATAAATACAATCTAGCATTATTTATTTAAAAATAATGGAAAAGTTCATCTCAATATCTGCTACAAAGCAGTGAAATTGAGGAAAATATCATCAAATTAGAGTTAAAAACTCAGATTTTATTCCTCATTCTCCAAACACCTCACCTCCAATCTTTGCCATTAACTACCCAGCTCTGTCACCTTCTGAAAGTGCTATATTTTTCTAGGTTTAGTCTATTCACCTGAAGAAACAAAAAGAAAATATTGGTTCTAAAGAATTCTAAGGTATGTTTCAGTCTAAAATATCCGTAACAAGCTTTCTGATGAGTGCTGCATATGGCATAGATACCAGAGGCTGTTGAAAGCGGAACAGCAATATCAGAACAAGAGAAATCCTTGCAGGAGTATATATGTGTAATTAGGCAAGAATTTTGGATAGATATCTTAGTTGATAGTTTTTATTTAAACTATCAAAAAATAGAAATAATTCTCATGACTTCTAAAATATCAAATTATAGAAAATAATATCTCCAGAGCTAATTAAAATTTTACATTAAACTACTTCAGTGTTGGGGAATATGTAAGGCAAAAAAAAAAAATAAAAACGGAATAGCTAATTGGCTTGGGAAATTTAATTCAGTCTTCTATACCTTAATTTCTTGAATAAAATAGGAATAAAAATATATGTCATTAAGTAAAGGTGAAATAAGATGATAAAGATGATTCAAGTTGGTAATTCTATAAGACCTCAACAGATGCTGGTTAGTATTAATATTTTCTCTCCTAGACTATGAACTTCTTCTCTTTTTTGAGGGGGAAGGTGTTTCATTCATCATTGTCATGAAGTTTCAACATCTGTCCCATAGTAGACATTCAATAAATATTGCAAGCTAATAAGCTTGGCTGTCTGCATTGGTAGATTTTAGCTCTAGGAGTACAGCCTTTGAAATTTCCAAGATACTATTTTAGTCTGCATGGAATTGTGATTGAGACTGTCAGCCAAGACTAATGAGAGTAAGTTGAAGAAATTTTATTAACTTTTAAACAAGCTTCCAGCCTTTCTAGAGAACCACTGGTGATGAGTCATCATGCTATTTCTGTATGGCTATCAAGGCTGAGTTCAGAATAGAATCCATGGTTGTGGCAAGACTCTTTTATATAACATTTTATGTAATGCTAAAATGATATTTCAATTCATATTTCACTCCAGAAAAAATAATTCTAATGGAAAGAGCAAAAGAATCTTTGAGACAATGTTAATTCTGAAAAATAACTATATTTTCATTAAATAACAAATGCAATTTTTAACAATATGCTGTAAAAGAAAGCTAAAAATTGGGAGTTAGCAGACTCAAGTTGTAGTCCTTAGTAACAACTACTTTTATTGTCTTAGACAAATTTTTATCCTGTCAGAAGCTCAATTTCCTCAAGAGGAAGATTTTGTAACTGGGTATTTTTCAGCATCCTTCACGGCGCTGTGAGTATGGACACTAAGAGAAATCCTCATTGCATTCTGTGACTCTCCTCGATGTTCATGGCAACTTGTTTGGTCCAGAGCAATTTTCAGGAGTCCAGCACAAACATGCCTTCTAATGCTTTATTTTACCTTACCATCAATGAAAAAAATGTCATCTGTATATTGAGAGGCACTCTTTTTCAGGCCTTCTAAAAATTTCAAACATCAACATAAATCGGCTCTTTTAGGGATATAATAGGCAAAAATAATTTCTTCATGTGTTCTGTATCTGGGATTGGTGGTATCATTTAACAGTCATATAAACCAGACTGAATTTATATTTGTGGTTATATTTTCATTAAAGCTATAAAAATGACCTTTTCCTTTTGTACAGATCTTAGGAATTGAGAAGCTGTTCTTGTAATTTTATCATGTAATGTGCTAGACTCCAGAGTGACAGGCTCTGGAACAATGAGTTTTACTTTAGGATTTAAGCTAAAATCCACTTCTTAAAAAAATTGCCGAAACATAGAACATAATGTAAAATTACTCAAAAACAAATTAAAATATCTAATGCCACTCAGGTTTACTCAGTGATGATGGTAAGAAAATCATAATTAGAATGATTTGAGACTAGTGCTGCGAAAAACGTCTCTGAATGTTAGCTGATTCACCTGGCTCATGCCCAGACTATAGACTCAAAATAATTTCAGCTCCCACCTCAGCTTGGGTACTGCTGTGTTTTACTGCAACAGTTATAAATTGAGCTTAAGAGAGTAACATAGATAATTAGCACACTTGTAAAGCTACACTTGTAACAAGCTGTCTTCTCTTTAAATATGGCTTCTTCAACACAATGGATGGCTTTATAATGAGCATAGCACATACTTTAAAAGTAAAATTTCTTAGTGGAATAAAGCACTCACGAAAATGCCATTATTGTTAATTAAAAAAAAATATTAACCTGAAACATTTCACCGCAGGTAACCACAACTATATTCACTAAGTCGACAAAGCAAGAAAACAATTAAATAAGAAATGGTTTTCCCTCTCATCCTTGTCGGAACCCAGATGATTACTTGTAATAGACACCTATTAACATATGCTTAATTCCTGGTTGACAGTTCTCTGCCGTTTCTCTGCCATTCAAGAACACATTTGTGGACATAAGTTTCTATGTTGTTATTGTAGAGATAACCTTACATTTGCACCCGTTAATTTTGGCTTTCACTTATTTTTCTCATTTATATCATATACGTAGAATAGTAAATATAAAATAAATAAGCATATTAAGGCATAATATAAGAAAAGAATCATGTACCCACTACCCAGCTCAAATTAGTCATTTTCCAGTAACGTGGATGGTGTTTCCTTATGTTCACATCAGCTTACCACCCCCAGAAATAATCGCTATACTGACACTTTTTATACATTTTTAAACTCTGTTTTAGATTTGTTGTGTATATATCCATTAACAATATCTAGTGTTTCTCTCCCTAAACTTTATACTAATGGAATTATACTTTAATACATTAATACATACATTAATGTTTGCCTTTTTATTTGCTCTACATTATATTTGTTAGAGTCCTCTATGCTATGTCATGTAACTATAGTTTGTGCATTTTTATTGTTGATAAAAATGCTGATGATGATATTACTCTATTACACTATTCACTATATATTGTTATGAAATATAATAGTATCAATATGCTATTATTAGTGATGGACCTCAGCTATGAATCTATGCAGTCTGGCTCCAAGTGCAGTATTTTTAATCATTATATACATCATTATATATAATAATGCTGCAATGTATATTCTACAAATATCCTAGTACTGATATGTAAGAATTTACTTAAGGTATAAATTTATGACTGAAATTGACATATTGTAGGATATGTGAGAATATGAATTTATTGGGCCATTTTAAACATGTTACAAAATGGTGATAACAATCTATAAGTCACAAAAGCATATGAATATTCCTATTGTTCCATATTCTGGTCAAATTAGACATTTAAATTTGTTTCAATCTTATGTGTATAGAGTAGATGTTAATTTGTACTTTTACTAACTGGCTGACATATTTTTACTTGTTTACTGCCTAATTGGACTTCCTCTTGTGTAAAGTACCCATTTAAGGCTTCTGCGTATTTCAAAATGGGTTCTCTCTCCTTTTTCTTATTAAATATAGTTTTCAATATTTTATTTATCAGGTTTTTTTAGATATATATTTTACAAATGTGTGTTCACAGTCAGAGTTTTCTATATTGCTTTTATGTAATAATGATTTGTACCACTGTTAAATGCATTAAACCTTTCTTTATAATGGGTAACTATTTGTGTTTAGTTTTAGGAAATTATTTCTTCCCTTTAGTGAAAATATTCTTTTTTATTATCTTCTAAAATATTCAGAATTTTGCTCATCTTACGTAAAATTCTGATGCACAAGGAATTGGTTATTTATGTGTGGTGCGATATTGTTACCTAATTTAGTTGTTTCCATATATGTATATCCTATATTCTGAGCAGGAATTTATTTATTTTGTTTATTTATTTGCAGCATTTTGTTTAAAAGCCCACCTTTTTGTTAATGATCCTATGCCACCTTTGTCATAGATTGAGTGACCATCTGTTCATGGAATTATTTCTAGTGTGTCACCTGTCTGTACCAGCATCTTGGTTTTTTTCCAAGGGTATATCGTGACTTACTCTGAGCCATTTTAACTTCTGAATAAATTTAAACTCAGCTTTTCCAGTTTTTCCAATTTATATTTCAAAAATAAATATTTTACCACACAGGTGCCATTAACTATTATTAGTAACTAAATCGTGACACATAATTGGTCACGGAAGAGCTGTACCTCAGCATCAAAACCAAGAACCACCCTGTTTGGAGCCTCACTTCTTACAGCAGCCATTTAGTTCTGACGTTTTTCTGGGCTGCAGCTTTCACGTTTCTACCCACTGAACTAACTTGCAGTTGAGTTAAATATCTCTTCCCTATTGTAATAGTCTTGAATAAAGTCTTACTTGCCTGTTTAACTTGTCCAGTCCAATTTTTCTTTGACCAGAAGATACATAATAAGAATAAAATTATGTCAGAAGCAATAAATTATAAACAAGTTTGAAAATAGATATTCATTTGCTTTAAAGAAGTATATTTCTAAGGAAAATAATTTTGCAGTAGTTGAATATAGTTAAAATTTAAATAAATTTAATAGTGAATTTCTCTAATTTTAACTTAATGTGTTGCGGGAGGCCTGGCGGAGCGCTATGTGGATGTTGTATCTCGCAACATAGCATCAAAGAGCCCTGTACACAGCCACAAGCTTGCATTTCTTGTTGAGTCGACACACAAGAAACATGCTCCAAAAAGATGAATGGGTATTAAATTGTTCCTTGATTCTTCACTTGTAAACATAATTTCCTCAATACCCTAAAATTGCTGAACAGAGAATTGATCAGAGCGCCTTAGTAATTTAGAATTTAATGCATATGTATTACCGACATCAAAATTACTTTGCTTCTTACCTTGCCCCAAGGCAACCTGATTATAAAATTTTCACTTTCCCACTGTCCTTGAACACTAACATTATTATCCATAACTACTTAGTCTGCTGTCCAAAAGAACAGAATATGAGTAATTTGCTAAGTCTATAAGGCATTATATTACTGGCACATTTATCACATGCAAAGTTAGACATGGCACCTTTAGTGAAATATAGAAGCATTTCAAGGTTTCTTTAACCTGTAAAGATCATATTTTTTGTAAGTTTATGTTCAGCAGGAATTCATCCATCTACCCTTATAGTATTCATTTCATCATTTTGTGTAGTTAATGTTGAAAATTACTTTCTGGAAGTTATATGTATTCTTGTATTCACCAGACTACTAATAAGCATATACATGATCATGCATTGAAAAATCATGTAACGTATAGAAATACTGAAGGAAGACAAAAACCTAATAATAGACATTGTCTTGTAGTATAGCTTGAAATCTGGTAAGTTGATGCCTCCCAATTTGTTCTTTTTGATTAAGATTGCTTTTGCTCTACGGGGTCTTCTCTGGTTCCATATGAAGCATAGAATTATTTTTTCTAGATCTGTGAAAAATGATGTTGGTATTTTAATAGGGATTGCATTGAGTCTGCAGATCACTCTGGGTAGTATAGACATTTTAACAATGTTGATTCTGCCGACCAATGAGCACGGTATGGTTTTCCACCTGTTTACATCCTCTATTTCCTTCCTCAGTGTTTCGTAGTTCTCCTTGTAGAGGTCTCTTACCTCCTTAGTTAAATATACTCCTAGGTATTTTATTTTCTTTGTTGCTATTGTGAAAGGTATTGAGCCTTTGATTTGGTTCTCAGTTTGATTTTTGGCATATAGGAATGCTACTGATTTCTGTACATTACTTTTGTAACCTGAGACTTTGCTGAATTTGTTTATCAATTCCAGTAGTCTCATGGCAGAATCTCTGGAGTTTTCTAGATATAAGACCGTATCGGCAGCGAAGAGTGATAGTTTGACCTCTTCTGCCCCCATCTGGATGCCCCTGATTTCCTTCTCTTGTCTGATTGCTCTGGCTGGGACTCCCAGCACTAAGTTGAATAGAGGCGGTGATAGAGGGCGACCTTGTCTGGTTCCAGTTCTGACTGGGAATGCTTCCAGTTTTTCCCCACTCAGTATGATGTTGGCTGTGGGCTTGTCACATATGGCTTTCGTCATTTTTGGGTAAGTCCTGTCTATGCCTATGCCTTATCATAAAAGGGTCTTGAATTTTGTCAAATGCTTTTTCTGCATCTATTGAGAGGATCGTAAGGTCTTTGTTTTTGCTTCTATTTATGTGGTGAATTACATTTATAGATTTGCATATGTTGAACCATCCCTGCATCTCTGGGATGAAGCCCACTTGGTTGGGATGGATTATTTTTTTGATAAGCACCTGAATTTGGTTTGCTAGGATTTTGTTGAGAATCACATGTACATTTCACATTTGTATTGAGAGTTCCTTGATTTTTAGTGGATGATTAACAATGGGCTATGAGCTAAATGTATTCCCCCCAAATTCATATGATGAAATCCTAATACCCAAGGTTATGGTATTAGAATGGTGGGGTCTTTGGGAGCCCTCATGGTTGGGATGACTGCCAATCATAAAAGAGACCCCAGAGAGCTAAGTCACCCTTTTGCCCTATGAGCACAGTGTAAAGGCACCATCTGTGAGGAAGTGAGCTCTCACCAGAAACCAAATCTGCCTGAGCTTTGATCTTGGACTTCCCAGCCTCCAAAACTATGAGAAATAATTATTTGTTGTTTATAATCTACCCAATTCATGGCATTTTTTTATTGCAGCCTGAATGAACTGGGACACGATGCTACTGTGAAATTTTACATGCTATAAAAGTTGTTTAAATTACTGTTATTTCTTGTGTTAAACCCATAAAGGCAACATGAATTGTGTTCAGTGGAAAGAATGCCTAATTTTTTCAGGACAGAATATTAGAACACTCTATAGTATTATGAGTAAGTTCAATCATGCATCTAAAAATCAGGCCCTCTGTTTACTAAACAAAGATTCTTTTTTTAGCCTGTATGAGTTAGGCATATATACAATTCTTACAATAGTACAGGCAAGTTAAATAATGACCAAAGTTTTACACAAACGACAATTAAGTTTGGATTGCCTATGAAGAAATATAATGTGCTATGAGTGAGAACACAAGTAGGACATGACTTGGTTGGGGGGTTAGAGACAGCTTCCCTTAGAAAGTAACATTTTATTAATAGTTTATTTTTGAATAAGCAGATGATTTGCTTAGTGGATAAGGGTGTCAGCATTGGAGAGTGGTATGCAGTTTCCAGATCTGTGAAGTAACTTCATTCCCACGTGTGCCTTGAGTATCTACTCCGAGCTTTAAGCTTAGCATCCTAGGCGCCTTGGGTCAGTCCTGTGCTTCCACAGACACAGGAGGCACAGACATCCAGCTCACATAGCAACATGGACAATGAGTATTGTGAAAGGGATGGAAATGGGGGTGGGAAGGCTGGCTCAGAAAGCCCGATTGAAAGAAGTTTAGGAAACTAATCAGATAATTAGAGATAAGGAGTAAAGATTGTACCCATCACACCTATAACCAGCCTAGAGTTAAGAAAACCATTGAGCACACAGAAACTTTGTAAAAATCCCATATTTCGTACATGTAGAAATAATCCATATAATTTGTGTAATAATGTATACATTATTATATTATTTGTATAATAATACTATAATTTGTATAAATACATTTTATCATATAATTACATGCAATGTCATAGAACATTTAATATTAACTTCATGAAAAAAACAATTTAAAACAATAAATATGTTTTGGAATGCAAACATATAATCAATGACTCTTGGTAGCTTAGAAACAACCAACGAAAGTTGAGTATATTTTTTCATTTTCTAAATAAGAAAATAGAAGCTTTCAACTGGTGGCAACAAAATTTAAAATTTAATAATTCTGTGTAACAAGTAGCAGAGGTTTTATTTAATTCACATTAATTTAAAAATTGGACAAGTAGACAAATGTGCAAAGATCATGAACAAACAATTCATTACAACTGATAAAAATGCCACAAAAAGTTCTTCTTTATTGCTAAACAAATAAGAACAACTTACAGAAACAAAGAAATAACATTTTATATAATTTAACTGAAAAATGTTGAAAGTGTGTATTCTATATTGATGAAATGCCAAGAAAATAGGCATTCACAGATTAACTGCTGGAAGAATTCTAATGGATACTGGGTGGCACTTTGAAAATAGTATCTTAGCAATATTCACTGACTATTCACTGAATATTCGGCTGATTTATTGTTATTTTCTGTTAAAAATTTCTAAAATTAGCAAATATCTACCAGTAAGTTTTTTTTTTTAATCCAAGGCAGGCAAAGCACAAACCAAGCTCTTCAGAGTAAAAAGTAATTTAGCATGTGATTCAGAATCTAAACATTGTAATAGCTTAGATTCCTGAATTTTAAAACAGCATATATTTCTAAAGCCTGTATTGTTATATTCATTTGCACAATGTACTTTACAATGTGAAGAAATTACCTGTATTCTCCACAGCTGGCATCCCCTGGGAGCAGTAATAAAATCACTAAGGAAACAGCCCCGTACTGCTCTTGCAAACCTGGTGGTAGCTCGGAGGTTGTGTAAGCTTCTGCAAGTAACTTGGTCTTACTGGATCTTAATTTTCTGATCAGGGAAATTCATAATCATATCAGCCTCATTCTATCACATGAAATTCAACGCAAATATTTAAGGCATTAGGCAAATTTTAAAGTATGTCATCATCATCTCTAAACTTACACCGAGCAAGCTGTCTGGTATTTTCCTCGACACAGGCAGCTGTGTTGCATCTCCCCATCCTCAAACCCACTGTAAAGTCGAATATTTGTGATAAGAAGTTTAATTCTCCTTATTCATTACCTAAAACTACGAAGCTTGCTATGTCTCTGTTTCTGTATAAGCAAGAACTGGAAATTAAAAAAAAAAAAGAAAGTATGGTAGGATACATAAACGCACACTCTAATCCTCAGAGCCCGTGAATGTTACCTTACATGGCAAAAGGTCTTTGCTGAAGTACTTAAAAATTTTGGGATGGAGAGATCATCCTGAATTGGCCAGATGGGCGTGACAAAATGGCTAGGGTTTTTACCGGCGGTAGGAAAAGAGCAAAGGGACTGTAGAAATGACAACGGAAGCAAGTGATTGGGTGACACAAGGAAGGGGACACCAATCAAGGAGTATGGGTGGCCTCCAGCAGCTTTAAAAAAGGCAAGGAAAGGGTTTTCTCCCCCAGAGCCTACAGAAGGAACCAGCTCTGACCACACCTTGACTTTAGTCCCCTGAAAATGATTTAGAACTTCAGACCCTTAAAATTGTAAAAGAAAATAAATTTTTTATGTTGTGTTAAGGCACAAAGCTTGTAGTACTTTATTACAGCAGTCACAGGAAACTAATATAGGAAAGAAAACAAGGAGGGAGAGAGGAAAGAAGAAAGAGAAAAAGAACATTGTTCCAGCAGCCTCTAATCCATCAAAGAACTATTTTACGAACTTTTTGTCTACTGACCACATGGATTATGTTGTAAATATCAGCCTACATTTAAAATTGGTTGAAATCCTATTTTAGTTTGTTCACATCATTATAAGAAGAGAGACAGTAAAATCTATTTTATGTTTTAAAAGAAAGTCGCTTTTTGTTTTTTTTTTTTATAGGCCAGGTGTGGTGGCTCATGCCTGTAATCCCAGTACTTTGGGAGGCCAAGGCAGGAGGATTCCTGGAGGCCAGGAGTTCCAGACCAGCCCAGGCAAAGTAAGCGAACACCCCTGTCTACAAAAAATAAAAATTAGCTGGGTGTGGTGGTGCATGCCTGTAGTCCCAGGTACACGGAGGCTAAGACAGGAGGATTGCTTGCTTGAACCCAGGAGCTGAAGGTTGCAGTGAGCTGTCATTGCACCACTGCACTCCAGCCTGGGAGCCTGGGTGTCAGTGCTAGACCCTGTCTCAAAACAGAACAAAACAAAATAAAATAAAACAAAACAAAACAATATTTGAAGTGATTTCTATGAAAATGGACTTCAAAACCGAATATAAGGTTAAAAAAAAGAAAGAAAATATTTTCAGAGAGCAAATGGAAATGATTTTGTGTTGCCATTAAAATGGGTTAAAATTTGAACGTCAATTTTAGCTCATAAAAATATCTAAATGAAATTTGTTTTGTAAAAAGTTTTTCATTATGTTGATGGGTCTATACTGAAAAGCATAAAAATGTCATCAAAACAATGTGCAATGTGCCTGTAGGTTATTTAACATTAACACATATTATATCTGTATTAGACTTTACTAGTTTTCTTGTATACAAATGCTATTTTTTGTCATATTATTTCCTTCTTCTTTTTTCTTCTTGCTATTATTGCTTTTAGTACTCAAAGTGCATGCGATGTTAATAAGTTTGGTAGGCAAGTGTATAAATCTTTATTAGGACGATGAAATGTGCACTCAAAGGCAGAACAGTCTGACATAAAAACAACTTCTTTTTGTTAATTTGAAAATATTGGATGGCATTTTTCTTATTCTTTCATAAGGTGTCCTACCCACACTCAAGGACTATTTTAACCATACCCTTCTAAAGCACCGCATTTACCGGCATCACTGTAGAACAGGTCAGTGTTGCAGTATAGTGTGGCAGGAAAAGGGAATGGTCCGCAGCTTCTAGGTCAGGATACAATTTCTGCATTCTAGTGCACTGTTCTCACAATTGGAATAACTTAATTAGAAGCTAACTGAGCTCTTTCTCTCTGATAACCTGTGTAACATCACTTAATCTCTTTTCTTTTTTAAAATGGAAAAGAAAACTCCTGTCTAAAATCAGTCTAGAATGATTTTATCTTAATCTTTTTTAGTACTTTATTTTCCTCATTTTAATTCTTCACATAGGAATTAATGCCAAGATTTTACAACCTTCCGATTTATCTAGGATGTCTCTCTCTGTGCATAGATCATCAGGATCTTAGTTATCTTTTATTGCATTTAATTACATGCCAAACATTCTGCCCCAGCCTTTACATGCATAACTTACCAACAGGTAAGTTTTTGTTGTTTTTTTTTCTTTATCTCTATTTTACAGATGAGAAGACGGAGGCTGTGAAGGTTGCCAACAAGCGTGCTCAGGGTTATGCGGTTAGCGAGTAAGACGCAGAATTCAAACCAGCTGCCTGTCTGAGGAGAGCAAGATTTTTCTGCTGCCGCTGCCCACACCCTGCAGTTTCCGTTGTTACCTGGCAGGTAGGCAGAAGGGAAGGAAGAGTGAAACCAGGAAGGA
Source organism: Indri indri (assembly GCA_004363605.1). NCBI lineage: Eukaryota > Metazoa > Chordata > Mammalia > Primates > Indriidae > Indri > Indri indri. The sequence continues at coordinate 36 of RJWJ010022955.1, read as the reverse complement.
GAGACCCCGGGAAAGGGTACAAGAGAGGTGGCCTGG
>RJWJ010022954.1:0-26374 GCA_004363605.1 Indri indri | reverse complement strand
ATTCATTCTGAAGAATCTGAGGGAGAAACTGTTCCATACCTCTCTCCTACCTGGTGAGAGCCAGAAGCCCTTAGCAGTCCTTGGCTTACAATATACAAATTATGGTGATATTTTTTGGATTGCGGATGCATCACTCCAATCTCTGCCTTCATCTTTATGCAGAATTTTCCACGTATATCTCTGTGTATGAATTTTCTTCTTCTTATAATTATATCAGTCATATGGAATTAAGGTCCACTCTAATGACCTCATCTTACCGTAATTACATCTGTAAGATCCTATTTCCAAATAACATCACCTTCACAGGTACCAAGGCTTAGTTCTTCAACACATCTTTTTTTAGGGGATATCCAATATCCTGGACCATGTACACTATAAAAATATGCTAAAGATAGTGTGATAGTGTGTGTTCAATATTGACTATTCTCAATTTACCAATCTAGCTTTCCTTTCTCTAAGAAAACAAGACAGAATATTTTTATCTTAGCCATTACTTTAGTGCAGAGAATTTTTACAAGGTTCTAGATATATAGAAAAAGTTCTCCTTTATTTTAGGATAATAATATATACTACTATGCATAGTAAATATAGCAAAAATAAATAAAATAAATAAATAAATAAAACAAAAAATGTATTTTATTCACTAAGTAACATTTCTAATTTTGATTATTCCCCTTTTCCACTTTTTTTCCCTATATATTACAGAGATTTCTGGAGGAACAGAACACAAATATAAATTTTACTGGGGATAGATTGTTTTTAAAAGAGATTTTATATTGACCTATCCTTTTCTCATGAAAAACAGAGGACATGAACAACACTATAAACCAACTAGACCTAATGGATGTCTATGAAACACTCCATCCAACAAGTACAGAATATACATTCTTTTCAAGCACACATGGAATATTTTCCAGAATAGCCAATATCCTACACCATGTGCCCTATAAAGATATGTAATTATTATGTAGTCATAATAATTAAAAACAACTAATAGTCTATAAAATAGCAAACATAATTTGGATTTTATTCAATTTGTCCACCTGTTAGGTTTTCTCAAATAAATACTTTTAGATGAGAAAAAGAAAGACTTAAATCATGCAAAGGTAGCTTTCCAAACACACTGGAATTAAATTTGAAATGAATAGAATGAAAACTTGGAAATCATAAATATGTAGAAATGCAACAACTAACCTTAGATGAAAGGATAAAAGAAGAAATCATAAAGAAAATGAGAGAATGCATTAAGATGAAATGAAAACAATATATCAAAACTTTTATGGGATGCAACTAAAACAAGGTTTAGAGGAACATTTATAGTTGAAAGACCTATATTGAAAAGAAAAAAAAATCTCAAATCAATAACCTAGTCTTCTACCTTGAGAATCTAGAAAAGGACCAAAGACTAAACCCAAGGATAGCAAAAGAAAGGAAATTTAAAAAAGAGAGAGTGAAGTACATTAAATAGAGACTAGAAAAACAATTGAGAAAATCAATGAAACCAAAAGTAGATTATTTGAAAAAAACAAGAAAAATTGAGAAATCTTTAACAGACTGACCACGTAAAAAAGATAGAAGACTCAAAATCAATAATTAAAGCAGGAATATTACCATCCTTACAGAAAAAAAAAAAAGGATTGAACAATTATGTATGAACAAATTAGATAACCTAGCTTGAAAGGACAAATTCTTAGAAATGCATAAACTTTCAAAACTAACTTTAAAAAAATAGGTAATCTGAATATACTTGTAGTAAGTGAAGAAATTGAATTAGCAATTTAAAAACTTCCCAAAGGAAAACATCAAACCCAGATGGCTTTGCTGGTTAATTTTACCAAACATTTTAAAAATAATTAATACCAATCCTTTCAAAACTCTTCCATAAATAGAAGAACATAGAACACTTATACACAAATGTTGTTAGCAGTATTTTTCATAAAAGCCAAAAAGTGGAAACAATCCAAATGGCCATCAACTAATGAATAGATAAACAACATGTGGTGTGTCAACACAATGAAATATTATTTGGCATGATGATGAATATTGATGAAACTTTGTAGTTTTATGCTAAGTGAAAAAAGCTACTCACATATTATATGAATCCATTTATATGCAATGATCAGAATAAGCAAATCTATATAGACAAAAGTTAATTGACTATCTACTTAGTGCTTGCAGGTAGGCAGGAGGGAATGGGTAGTAATGACTCAATGGGTACAGCGTTTCTTTTTGGGCTAATGAAAATGTTCAAAAACTTAGTATCAGAAAATGAAAATCAGTGATCCTTGAGAGAGAGTGAACACATGAGATGAGCCAGCTTATTGTCTTGAGAGAATTTCTAGGCTGCAGCACAGGAAGGTATAAGCAAGGAGGAGACCAGTTGATTCCCTAGTTGAGAGGAGAAAGCTGAGGATCCAGGGAGACCAAGTTTACTAGAGTTCACAAGACATGATGCCAGAGAGGAAAGAGCTGCACATAGAACTAAAATGCAAGCATGAAAGGAAATCACCCAAGGACTGGGAAAGAACAGACAGGAATGGAGGTAAAACTGTCCATTCACTTAGGATGGGCAGTAATCCCTGTTCTCACCAGCCAGTCTGTAAAGTATCATTGTTCATGAGGCACTGGCTTGATTACATGGAAGATTGTCCATTAGTAAAAAATAACTAGTCCAAGAATGAGCATTGTTTCAGACCTACCTAACATATCTCAAGGAAGACCTGAAAAGATCAAACTATTTCTAAGTAACTTAACTGCATCCCAGAATAGACCTCAAAGATATTTATAGCAATATAAAAATAGCCAGCATCCAAAAATATCAAATTCAGAGGATTACAATCATGCAAAGGAACAGCGAAATATGGACCATAATGAGGACATATATCAGTCAAGCCAATCTCAAAAGGACATAGACCTTAGAATTAGCAGACGAGGACACAAGAACAGTTAATATAATTATATCACATATGTCAGAATATTTAGATACAGACATGAAACCTCTTAAAAAGATCAAATTAACTGGCAGTGATTAAAATGCAATGTATGTGAAAAAGTAGTTTATCCACGTAATGGAATATTGGTTAGTTATAAAAATGAATGCACTATTGATGCCCAAAACAACATGGGTAAATCTCCAAAATATTATGTTCGGAGAAAGAAGTCAGACAAAAAGAATCATAAACTCTAACAATCCATTTACATAAAACTCTAGAAAATATAAACTCATTTAGAGTGACATTAGTACAAAGTGGTTGCTTTGAGATGGGCAGGGAGGGACATGAGTAAGAGATTACAAAGGGACACAGGACACATTTTAGAAATGGATATGTTTGGCCGGATACAGTGTCTCATGCCTGTAATCCTAGCACTCCAGGAGGCCAGGGTGGGAGGATCACTTGAGCTCAGGAGTTCGAGACTGGCCTAAGCAAGAGGAGGACCCCATCAATAAAAATATTAAAGTGAAGTGGGAAGGTTCAGGTGAAGAAGGTCCTTAAAAAAGAAAAACACTAATAAACAAAGGTTCTGAAAGGACATGGAACACTTAGATCATTCATACATTTATAGCGGAGAGTAAAATGGTACAATTATAGATAACTATTAGACATTTCCTTTAAAAATAGTCATCTAGGAAGTTCAAGGTGGAGCAAGATGGCCAAATAAAAACCTCCAGTGATCGTCCCTAACACACAAACACCAAATTCAACAACTATCCACACAAACAAGCACCTTTAGAAGAACTAAAAATCAGGTGAGATATCATACTACCTGGGTTTAACAGGGGTCCCTAACATTTTTGGCAGCAGGGACCAGTTTCCTGGAAGACGATTTTTCCACAAACTGGGATGGGGGGTGGTTTGGGGATTATTCAAGCACATTATATTAATTGTGCACTTTATTTCTATTATTATTACATTGTCACTTGCCACTCACTGATAGGGTTTTGATATGCATCTGCAAGCAATTGATTTATTATGGTCTCTGTGCAGTCGAACCTCTCTGCTAATGACAATCTGTATTTGCAGCCACTCCCCAGGGCTAGCATCACTGCCTCAGCTCTACCTCAGATCATCAGGCATTAGATTCTCATAAGGAGTGTACAACCTAGATACCTCGCATACATGGTTTACAGTAGGGTTTCTGCTCCTATGAGAATCTAATGAGCCCCTGATCTCACAGGAAGGAGTGCTCAGGTGCTGATGTACGTGATGGTGAGCAGCTCTAAATACAGATGAAGTTTCACTGGCTTGCTTCCCCTCCTGCTATGTGGCCCAGTTCCTAACAGGCCACAGACTGGTACTGTGGTTGGGGACTTCAGGTTTAATATTATATCAAGGAAAGAGGCACTGAGGAGGGCATAAAAGGCAATCTTGCTGTGCATAAGCCACACCTCCCCCATCCCCCAGCAGTGCGGTACCATCATGTTGAGTGGAGAGAGAATTTGTGTGCCTGGAGGCAGAATAGTAAAGCGATTGTGGGACTTTGCATTGAAACTCTGGGCTGCCCTGCCATGGGAACACAGCACAGGGCAGAATTCTGCTGGTGCCCATGGAGGGAACATTTGGGACTAGCTTGGCCAGATGAAAATCCTCTGCCCTGAAACTCAAATTCTGGCTAGCCCCATTACCAACTGATCAAAAGCAGCCTGGGGCCTGGAGTAAATTCATAAGTCAGTTGGTCTACAATGGCTGTAGTTTTGGGGCAGTTTCTGTAGCTATGCTGGTTCACAGCCAGCAGACATGGGGTTCATGTGACCCAGTGAGACACCAGCAGTGGTGTCCAAGCCAGTGCCTATGTCACCCTTCCCACAACTACAATCAGTGTGGCTCAGAGAGAGTCTTCTTTCACTTGGGAAAACAAAAGTGTTAGGTAGATAGTGAGGCATTCTGGGTTTCCTAGGGACAAAAGTGGGTACTGTTGGCCCCACCTTGGTCCTGCCCAATCCTGATTCTCCATACCTGAGGGAGGAGGGAATACCCTACAAATCTGCCAAGCAGAACTTGGCATGCTAGCTGCAAAAGAATATGGAGAACTCTCTAGCTCATGGGCCGAGCTGTATGGATACCATAAAGTCAGGAAAGTGACCCAGAACACAAATGCACAGTAAGACTCAGGTCACGCAGCTCCTCAACTGTCCTATCAAAGTGGTTCCATCATGACATTTGAACCATGGGGAAGTCCCTACCTGACACCATAAAATAAGATGCAGACCCTAGCCTCTCTCTCTTTGCCCTTCCTTTTGGCTGCCCTGCTGCGACAATGGGTCCAGTCATCATCTGTGGCATATGTCCCATGCTCTGTAAACCTATATCTTGCTCTTGCCCTATAATCCCATCTTTCTCTCCTCAATAAACCTCATTTTCATGCTTGCCTAACTTTGGCCTGTCTGGTCATTCTTCGACCCTGGGCAAACCAAGAATGGATGATTTCATACTAAAACCTAACAAAGGGAAAAGTGCAGAGGACTTTGTTTTGAAACTTGCATACCAGCTCAGCAACAGCAAAATAAAGAACTAAGAAGATTCCTGAAGCCCTGAATCCAGGCCTTAGTTCCTGGATGACATTTCTGGACCCACTGTGGGACAGAAGGAAACATGCTGCCCTGAATGGGAGACTCAGTCCTGGCAGGATTCAGCATGCACTGACTAAAGAGCCCCTGAACTTTTAATAAACATCAGAAGTAGCCAGGCAACAGTCACTATAGTTTTGGGGTAAGGCTGGACTGACTTCAGGTGTGACCTGGTGCTGGTAACCATGAGAGAATGCCCAAATCACTCCTCCTTCAACTCCAGCAACCCAGCACAGAGAGTGAGAGAAGAGAGTGAGAAACTTTGCCTAGTAATATAGAGAATTCTCCCATATCTTACCTAAATCCACCAAGGTGGTACCGTTAGGAGTCTGCAAGAGTCACAGCAGTATTGGGTTTAGGGCACCCCTGGGTGCTGATACAACTGCAGTGATATGATCTAAAATACTTAGATCGACACTCAATTCCCTTGAATATCTGGAAAGACTTCTCAAGAAGGATGGGTTCGAACAAGCCCATATTAAAAAATATATGTAACTCTTCAGTGCTCAGGCATTGATGAACAGCCACAAGCATCAAGAGCACCCAGGACAACATGACCCCACCAAATGAACTAAATAAGGTACCAGTGACCAATCCCGGAGAGATGAAGGTATATGACCTTTCAGATAAAGAATTCAAATAGCTGCCATGAAGAAGCTCAATGAACTTCAAGAAAACATAGAGAAGGAATTCAGAAGCCTATCGGAGAAATTTAACAAAGATATTGAAAAAGTAAAAAAAAAAAAAAAAAAACTATTCAAATGACAAGCTGAGAAATGAATCAGAGTCTCTCAACAGCAGAGTTGACCAAGCAGAAGAAAGAATTATTGAGCTTGAAGATATACTATTTGAAAATACACAGTAAGAGAAAAAAGAAAGAAGAAGAAAAAGAAAGGAAGCGCACCATAAGATCTAGAAAATAGCCTTAGAAGGACAAATCTAAGAGTTATTGGTCTTAAAAAGGAGGTAGAGAGAGAGTGGGACAGAAAGTTTATTCAAAGAAATAATAACACAGAACTTTCCAAACCTAGAGAAAGATATCAAAATTCAGGTACAAGAAGGTCATAGACCACCAAGAATATTTAAACCAAACATGACTACCTCAAAGCATTTAATAATCAAGCTCCTGAAGGTCACATGTAAAGAAAAGATCCTAAGGAAAGTGACAATAAAGAAAAAAAGTAATAGATAAAGGAGTTCCAATACATCTGGCAGTAGACTTCTCAGTGGAGACTTTATAGACCAGGACAAAGTGACATGACATTTTCAAAGTGCTACAGGAAAATAACCTTAACCCTAGAATAGTATATCCTGCAAAAATATCTTTCAGACATGAAGAAGAAATAATAAAGACTTTCTCAGACAAACACAAGCTGATGGATTTCATCAATACCAGTTCTCCAATCTGAAAGAAAAGAACGTTAATGAACAATAAAAAATCAACCGAGGGTATACAACTCACTGGTACCAGTAAGTGTACAAATACAGAATTCTTGATTGTTATAATTGCATTGTATAAACCACTAATATCTTGAGTAGGAAGACTACAAGATAAACCTATCAAAATTGCTACAACAATTTTCTGAGAGATACATAGCATAAAAAGATGGATGGGAATAAAAGTTTAAAAATAGGAGGGGATGTAATTAAAGGGCAGAATTTCTATCAGATTTCTCTTTGCTTGTTCATTTGTTTTTGTTTGGAAGCAGAGTTGTTATATGTTTAAAATAACTGATTATAAAATGTTTTTACAGACCTCATGGTAACCTCAAATCAAAAAACCTACAACAGATACATAAAAATAAAAAGCAAGAAATTAAAACACTACCAGAGAAAATCACTTTTACCAAAAGAAGACAGAAAGGAAGTAGGAAAGAATGAGGACCACAGAACAACCAGAAAGCAAATAACAACATAGCAGTAACAAGTTCTTACCTATCAAAAATAACAGTGAAATTTGAATGAACTGAACTCTCCAGTCAAAAGACAGAGTGGCTGATTGGATAAACTAATAAGAGCCAACTATATTTTGTCTGAAAGAAACCCACTTCACCTGTAATGACACACACAGATAGAAAGTAAAGGGATAGGAATAGCTATACTTTTATCAGACAATATAGATTTCAAGACAAAAACTGTAAAAGGAGATGAGATGGTCATTATGTAATTATTAAGGGGTCAAAACAGGAAGAGGAATAAAACAATTTGAAATATATATGCGCCCAATACTGGTAAGGATGTGGAGAAAGGGAAACACTCGTACACTGTTGATAGGAATGTAAATTAGTGCGACCACCATGTAGAACAGTAAGGAGGTTCCTCAAAAAACTAAAAGTAGAACTACTATATGACACAGCAATCCCACTGCTGGGTATATGTCTAAAGGAGGGGAGGGAATTCAGTGTATCGAAAAGATATCTGCACTCTCATGTTTATTGCAGCACTATTCACAATAGCCAGAATTTGGAATAAAGTGTCCATCAGCAGATGAATGGATAAACAAATCGTGGTACATATGCACAATGGAATATTACACAGCCACAAAAAAATAATGAAATTCTGCCATTTGCAATGACATGGATGGAACTGGAGAGCATTATGTTAAGTGAAATAAGACAAGCACAGAAATAAAAATCTTGCATGTTTTTCATTCATATGTGGGAGCTAAATGTTAAAAACAATTGATTTCATGGAGACAGAGAGTAGATGGTTACCAGAGGCTAAAAAGCATAGCAGGGTTCAGGGGGCAGGGGATAAAGTGGGAATGGTTAATGGGTAATGGGTATAATCAACAATAAGCTGGTGTATACCTTAAAATAACTAAAATATTGAAATTGGAATGTTCCTAACACAAAGAGATGATAAATGCCTGAGGTGATGGATATCCCAATTACCCTGATTTGATTAATTCAAATTGTAAGCCTGTATTAAAACATCACATGTATCCTAAAAGATATACAACTATTATGTATCCATAATAATTTTTAAAAAATTAAAAAGTATTCATTCATCTACTCTATGACATAGCATTTAAACTCCTAGGTATTTACCCAATAGAAAGAAAACATCTGTCCAAAAAAAGAGTTAGAAAATATTGCTTATAGCAGTCTTATTTACAATGTCCAAATATTGAAAATGACCTTAAAAACTATCAACAAAATATATTAGGGAAAATATAGTATATTTATACAATGGCATACTACTCAACAATTAAAAATAACAAACTACAGATAAGTGCAAAAATGTAATAAATCTCAAAAACATTACGTGGAGCAAACGAACCAGAACACTATTGGAAAGCCAGTAAAAGCAGAGCTAATCCATAGGTTGTTTTGGGACAGGGTGAGGACTACTCTTGTGTTCCCCCACCTTTCTGTCTTGGAGCTGGCCATAAAGAAATTCTCTGACCTATCTTTCTGATTGCAGGTCATAAGACCCTTATTCCAGAAGGGGTCCTCTCCCATACCTTGGAGAAAGGAATGTTGCACAGAGAGGCCAAGAAGAATCTGAACAGACAGGCCTTGGCTGGGTCACCACTCAGTCTATTAATATTAGATCATAAACTTTTTGTTCAATCACGTTTCTACACAGTTGTCCATGTGTCACTCATGCCTATCCAATGAAATCTCCATAAGGGCCCAAGAAGATGGGATACAGGGAGCTTCTGGATGGCTGAAATCGTAGAAGCTTGCACAAAGGTGAACAAGAACTCATCCACATGCCAGGAGGGTGGTGCATCCCAACTCTAGGGGAACAGAAGCAACTATGCTCAGGACCCTTTCAGATCTGGCCCTATATATATCTTCATCTGGCTGTTTATTTGTGTCCTCTAAAATAACCTTTGTACTAAACACGTAAATGTGTTTCCCTGAGTTCTGCAAGCTGCTCTAGCAAATTAATTGAGCCTAAAGGGGGGGGAGGGTCATGGGAACCCCAGCTTAAAGCCAGTTGCTCAGAAGTTCCCGAGGCCTGAACTTGCAACTGATGTCTGAAGTGGGAGCCATCTTGTGGAACCGAACCCTCTACCTGTGGGATCTGTCATTATCTCCAGGTAGATAGTGCCGGCATTGAATTGGAGAACACCCAGCTGATGTGCACTGAAGAACTGATTGCTTTTTTGGTGTGTGGGGAGAAACCCCCACATATGTGGTCACAGAAGTCTTCTTTGTGGATTGTTGTGGTGTAAAAGCAGAGGAAAAACAGGGTTTTTCCCCTGTGTAATATCAATAGAAAAGAAATATAACCATGCATGTATATAACTATTTAAATATAATATATGCAACTATATATTAATGTCTTTTAATTTTTATGTTGAGCAGAAATTTTCACATTGTAGATAGAAGACATATTGATCCATTTATTTCATTCCCTCTCTTTTTCCCATAGGTTCATCTAAGTTCTTGGTTTTTTTTGTTTGTTTGTTTTGTTTTTTGATTCAAGATATTATGGGGTCACAAACATTTTGGTTACATGAAATGCATTCGCCTCACCCAAGCCAGTTTCAAAGACCCCTTCAACTATTTCTTTGTCACTATTGAAGTACTACAAATATTCTTTGGTGTCATGCTACATTTTGGAAACCTATGTGAGGCTAAGACCTTTTCCTAGATGTGCCACACAGCTATTTCTTCCTTCTGGGCCTGCCAGCTCTTTCAGGTTTTTAATCAGGAAATTGGGCTTATATCTTTCTTAACCACAGACTAACAAATATATCTACTCTGCTACTTCCTGAAGCATGGAGCATGAAGCTGGCTTCATGTTTGCTCTCCCTGTGAGCTACCTCACCCCTTCCACACACACACAAACACACAAGCCTATCTATGCACTCCTTGCTCCCACTATGTTTTTTTTTTTTTCCACAAAGGTATAACAAAATTTCTTACTGGTGTGACAGGGACTTTGAGATTTCCTCTTATTCATTATATTTTGCCTGAAACTTTTCTGTCTGCAATGAGCTTTTCCATTTTCTTCCTAGGAATTACAGATTGAGTCTAAAAATGTCAGCAAGTGACTCTTCTTTATCTCTGGTTTAGCTGTCGTATCCCTCCATGAAACACTGAGGTCTGCTTGTTCTAATAAGGAAAAGAGGAAATGTAAAATCTCATTTCTCTCCCACGTTCATATATTATTGTTTCCCAAAACTATTTCTGCATTCCACAACTCACTTCTTAGAGTCTATTCACTGCTTACCAGCATCTCCACATGAATTTTTTAATGCATTTGTGATATTGTGAAATATATATTTGTTCTTCACTCTGTTTTCTCACAAAGAACTCCTAAAATCCTTGGAATCTCAAAAAGTGATGTGATTTTTTGAGTGCTAATGAGTCGACTGGTGGCTGGCAGCCCCGATTTGGCTTCAGGACGGGGCCTGGCCACTGGAAAGACCAAGGCAGGATTAGAGAACTGGGACTTTCAGCCCCAGGTCCCAAGTTCCTGGGAGAAAGGAGAGGCTAGAGATTAAATTTATCACTAATGGCCAATGATTTAATCAATCATGCCTACATAATGAAGCTTCCTTAAAAACCCAAATGATCTGGGTTTGGGAGCCACTAGATAGCTGAACACGTGGAGCTGCCTGGAGGGTGGAGCACCCAGGCAGGGCATAGAAACTCTGCACCCCTTTGCATACCTCACCCTACCTATCTCTCTATCTGCATCCTTTGTAATTTTTTTTTATAGTAAATAGATAACTCAGCATTGCACTGAGTTTTGTGAGCCACTCTAGCAAATTAATCAAACCCAAAGAGAGGTTGTATAGCTGGTCAGACAAAGAGCACAGGTAAAACAACCTGGGGCTTGAGATTGGCATCCAAAATAGGGGCAGTCTTGTGAGACTGAACCCTTAACCTGTAGCATTTGATGCCATCTCCAGTTAGATAGCGTCATAACTGAACTGAATTAGAGGACATCCAGCTGGTGTCCACCGCAAAGCTGATTGCTTGCTTGCTGGTGGACAGAAATCCCCACATATCTGGTGTCAGAAGCCTGTTGTGAGAGTATAATAGGAGAAACTGACTTTGTTTTTTCCACCAAATATTATTGTTCAAATTATTGATTATTCATTTCAAGTCACTATGTCCAAAACTCCCTTGATTCACCCTTGTAGGAAATCAGCCACCAATTATGATTAACATCCAGTTTTTTCCTCATCTTTATTGTCACTATTTTGGGAAGCTATCTTTTGCTTGCAGTGATACTGTGTCTACTAAACTCCTTTGTCACCACCGCCACAGCATCACCTCATGCCACCACCCAGTTTGTAATCTGCCCTCTTAATATTCAAGACTCTGGTTCTTTAAAGATGCTACACGTTATCTCCTTTGAAGCTTTACCCATTCATTTCCTTTTACCTAGTATGCTCTTTCCTTTTCTCATTGACTGACTCCTACTTATCCTTTGAGTGGCATCCTTAGATGGCACTTTTACTGTGAAAGTTTCCTAGATATTCAAGAAGAAATTATATTCCCTTTCTGTGGGCCGCCTTATCCTCTTGAACTAAGGTCCATCACAGCTCTTGTCACACTCTACTTTAATTACATATTTACTTATCTGTCTCACCCACTAGCAATTTGTGGGCAGAAACTATCTCATTTATTATAGTATTTCCAATATTTAAAAAGATCCTTCATAATTAGCGTTTTATAATATTTTTCAATAAATGAAAGCATTAATAAGAAAAATACTACGGAAACAGGGATACGAAATAGATTTCAAGGTTATTTATATCTTACAGACTTCAATAAGTCTAGCACCAAGGGTAAAGATTGAGTGTGATAGTGTGCTTTTTCTGCCCTTTCTGATTATATTGCAAAATAAATGCACTTTTAACATAATCTAATCACAGAGGTATATTGTAGAGGTTTTTGATAACTAACATGTATAATTCCATGTTTGAAATTATACATTATCTTCTACTGAGGATTCGTTGTTGTAAAAGCAATATTAGGGTGTTCTCTGTTGCAAGGAGAGACCAGTTGGACCACTTGTGGTCGGTCTATATGAAGTAACATCATCAAGGATACAGTGTGCATCCCCCCCCACACATTTAATATAGCATATTATTTAAGAGTTTCTTACATTTATAAAATATCCATAAAATTTTAAGTTATCTTAAAATTTTTATTATTCAGATTCAACTGATTGGACATTTTTAGTGTGAACTAAATGTCAAAAGCACAAGATTTGACATAGTTGCTTGGGGTCTGTTATTCAGATATAATTGGATTAATTAATGAAGACAACAAGGTAATTTAGGTACAAATTCAGCAACGATAAATATTTTATTTAAAAAAACTTCCATGAATAAACTTTGCCTTTGGTTTCGTGACCTGAGGCAAACCTTTCATTTTGCACATTTACCATAAGGTTGATGGATGAACAGATGGGTCGAGTACACCATCGGGCATTCTATCAGTTGTCTGTAATTTTCCGAATGATGACGGATAATAAAGTGAGTAACATGAATAAAAACATTTCACGAAAATGGAAATGTTGAATCTTTTTGCATCCAAGTCAAACAATACCTTCTTTGAACTTTTTAGAAATTAATTTTAAGAAAGCTTAGGCAAATTCTTATGACTTTAATATATTTTTAAATGTATTATTCAGTTCCTCTTTTATCTAATAACGTATAGAGCACGGCATCTCAGCATAACGCAAATGTCATATGGATGCATGCCAGCTATTTATTTAAATAGTTTAAAATGTCTGCATAGAAGGTTGGCATTGAATGACTTAATTATCTTAATTATTGATTTGAATCTTTAAAATATCACAGCAATCAGCAATAAGAAACTGAGACTACTTATTGCTCTTAATCTATTCACCTGTTATTAAGATGTTGATTAGGCAAAATGAATCATCAACAGAACTAAGTTTAACTTTTGTCATACCCAGAACTGATAGTCCCATAACTCCCTCTGTCATTAATCTATACCACAAATGCCAAGGCCAGTCTTCACTTTAAATGTTAAAATTACTGATATGCAAACTGAAAAATAATTTCCAAGGACAATACTCTCATAGTATGGAGCACACAAAAGTTATTTGTATTAATTAGACAACTAGACACCTTAGTCCCTAAGTCAGATATTTCCATAATTTCTTCCAATGTATATAATTTTTCATATATGTCATTTCAGTGTTCTTATTGAATAAATGATGCATATGACAAATATACAGTCATGTATCACTTGATGATGGGGATATATTCTGAGAAATGCATCGTTAGGGTATTTCATTATTGTGCGAACATAATAGAGTATACTTACACAAACTTAGATCATATAGCCTACTACACACCTAAGTTATATGGTATAGCCTATTGCTCCTAGGCTACAAATCTGTAAATCATGTTACTGTATTGAATATTTTAGGCAATTGTAGCACAGGGGTGAATATTTCTGTATCTAAACATACCTAAATATAAGAAAGGTGTATAAAATTATATGTTTTATTAATCATATATTTTACTAGTTATGTATATTTTATATGTATATTTACTAATTATGTATAATTATATATGTATTATATATAATTATATATGTATTATATATAAAAATATAATTGTGATATAATCTTATGGGACACCCATTTTATAAATGTTTGTTCATAATGACCATAAGGTCATTATGCAGCATAAGACTATAGTTTTAAATGTATCATTTAGTATAGTATATCCATACAGTATAAAATCATGTATCCATATGTATCCATAGAGTATAAAAATCATGTATTGCTTAAATATGGAACATCTTTGAATGAGTAGTAATCAGGGTCTTTCACAAAGAAGGTTAGAATAGTACAAAGAGTGTATACCAGGACCAAACATACTTGAGTTCCATATTGGTTCTTCCACTTAACTATATAAATTTATGCAAGTTACTTGACATCTATGCACTCTTTTTTCTCATCAATATACACATAAAAATATTTCTCTGTGTTATTGAGAAGTTTCAAAGGGATTATTGATGTACAGTGCCTGCCAGAGAGTCAATGAATAGGATAAGTTTTACTTTCTTTTTAAGAAGAAGAAAAAGGAAGAGAATTATTACTGAAATTACAGTTAAGAGTCCTCTAATAATACAGAAATGAGGAAGGTAAGATGGGTTTTTGAGTGTTGAGCTATAGAATCAATATACATTTTCTCAGCACAAGGATAGCAAATTTACCCCAAAGAGGCAAAATTTGACTGTATTTAATTAAATGTGTCATCTTAGCCGAAAGAGTGACAGGGCAGAGGAAGGTAGATACATATGAATCTCAGAAGCAAGCATCATCAGTGTCCACCTAAGCTCTCTTCAAGAGGAGAGGAAGGTCTCATAAACACGCTAAATCTTCCGAGCATCTTTGGATCCATTGACAATAGTTCCAGGAGTCTAGGTAGATACTACATCATATGCCCTAAGACAGTTAGTTCTGTCTCCAAGTTCAACCTCACTCAGAACTTCACGGTTATAATTTGGCTTCACATTTAAGTGTTTTCACATAGTAAATGAACATGTTTTTCATACAGAGTTTGAGAAGTATTATTATTTTTATGACAAGTTTTTTTTTTTTTTTTACTGTAACTCAGTATGTCGGTAGAAAAATATTTGCAATGTAGGGGATAGTAATTTTGCCCATCTGGAGGCTTGCCTCAGTCCTGAGGTACATATGTATTTATATTTGTATATCAAAACCTATAAATATATAAATATATGAACATGTACAGATATAGAAGTATATAAAGTTATAGCTATAGATATGGATATGATACAGACATAAATATATAGATATAGATATAGATATGTCAATGCAATCCTCTCTGTGCATTTATATTCTACTCTTTTATTTTCACTTGGGATCATAGTGCTTGTGGCTCTGGCCTTCTCAGTTTTTCTTTTTTTTTATACAAATTAGCCTGGAACTCATGGGAGCCCTACCTACCCCTATAATATCCCTCAATCACATGTTAGACCAGAAGATTTAAACACTCTTAATGATCAGATTGCTAAAAAAGTGATTGTTCAAACAAGTAAATGTATCTTGCCCTTTTCTATATGTTTCCCATTACTAGGACAAAAAGTAGATTTATTTCATTCTCAATGTTCGTATTTGTGTATATTTACAATGGGGATAAAGAATTGCTTGCTGCATGTTAAGAACTGAACTTGCTGTATTCTCATGTAGTCCTCTCAGGAAAGGTCTATCAACAGAGGTCATTCCTCTAAAACCAAGATACTTGATTGTTTACATAACTTTTGGAGTATTCTTTTATACATTTAATTTTCTATTTTTGTTGTCTAGAAGCAATTTCGTTCATGTGAACAACAACAACAACAAAAACATTGTTTTTGTCCCCATTATGGGAAGAGCTTGTCATTCCTACACCCATTTTCTTTCTTTCTTTCTTTTTCCTAATTTACTGCGCAAGAATCTCTTTGTTTTCGCAAGGCAGGGCAACAATGAGTAATTTGGTGTATGGATAAGGTTGGCTAGTCCATGGGATACATGTGAGCACCCAGAATTGCTGTGTGTGTGTGTGTGTGTGTGTGTGTGTGTGTGTGTGTGCGCGCGCGCGCGTGTGTGTGTGACGGGGAGGGGGAGAGATTTTGAGCAAATTCTGAACAAATCAATTAGAAAAACATGTCTGGAAAATGTGAAGGTGAGCTTGTATTAATGGGCAGGGTAAGCATGGACTGAAAAGTTAGGTGTTTATCATGGAATCTGAGATAAGTCAGAGAAGGACTTGAAGCAATACCATTTTGTTTAGATTTGTATCTTACTATGTTAACTCTAGTAACAACAAGGACGATTGATTGGTAAGGGGGGAGGTTTGCAAACTATGGAGATGATATCAGATAAAAATTTGTTAGAGTGCTATCTAGGTGACAGTAAGAACAATGAGAAAAAAACAAAGTTGAGAGCTATATTTTTCTCAGTTTATATTTTGTTTCAGTTTGTATGCATCATTATAGGAAGGACCAATTCACAGTGAATCCACTGAACACTCTTTAAGAAGCAACTTTGCTGTGCTCCAGAGTTTCTAATCCTGGGATATACAGCCATTTGTTGCTTCCTATGTTGTTTCTATGTTGTATTAAACTATGATAATCTTTATTCTTTATACTGAACTTTATTTCTTTTTATTATACTGACCTTTATGTAACACTTCCTTTGTAGAACAATTAGAGTCTCATTCTGCAGTTTTCAATTTTAGATGGATAAGACTAACTGCTTAGTAATGTGTTATAACTATGCCCCACAAGGTTTACCTCATCATATTCATTTGGAGACCATTTTTCTATTAACTGTAGATGGTGCAGGTTCTTTATGATCCATTCACACCCAAGTCAACAACACTTGAACACTTACTCAGCTATAGCCCATGAGTTCCCTAACACTCCCTACTTCTTACTAACACCTCCCAACTCTATTCTCTCTAAATGTTATTTCTTTTTCCATATGATCACATTCTCATCGGCTGAACTGTTTCATATACTCCAAGACACTATGGAGTATGTGTGTGTGAGTGTAGTTTGTGTATGTATGTGAACTCTAAGACATGGACAATCTAAAGAGCTTTATTTAAAGTCCAGAAGGTCAATACCATTTTCATAATAATGTTAAGCTAGTATTTTCTTGACTCATTCTTATTCTCATTAATGTCCAGTGGATTGAGTTCTTCCACAGACTCCATGGCATATTTACAATTACCTCTAAGGCCAGATTTTCTCTATGTACTTCAAAGAGAGCATTATATTGCATCAGATTGAATGCAGAAGCAAAAATAAAAATTCATCTTTCTTAAATTAAGCCAGACACATTAAATGGAGTTACAAATGCATAAAACAATGTGATTTTTCTCTTTAATTTTTTGGAAAATATTGTCATTTTATACAAAACCTTTATAACAACAGATTTTTGCAGAATTTTTAAATCACTTAGCATATAAGTGTTTAAAATCATTTTTAGTTTAAATTTCTAATATAGTAGGTATAACACAAACTGTATTTAGGGTCCTCAGTAATTTTTAATGATATAAATGGGTCCTCTATCCAAAAAGTTTAAAAACACTGTCTTGGAGGACACTTGAAACTCAAAGAAGGATTAGGTATCCTAGTTATAGACATTGGCATCATGGAAATAGATCATTAGACATTTTAGCTCACAGGAATAAACTATTATAGAATATAACAGAGCCCAAACTTTCCCCATCAACAACTATTGTATTAACCATGCAATCTTTCTTCTCTGCAAGTATCAATACACCAATTCACAGCAGAGAGCATTATAGGAATGGTTAGACAGGGAAATGAGCCTGTATGTGATTTTGGTCACTTACAGAACATCTACTTAGACTTTTCAACTCTCAGAAATCTTTAAATGCTGGTTTATATTAGTAGCTCAAAGCAATTAGGAATTTCATGCTGAGTTGATGCAACCCCAGTTCTAAAATGTAGGTTTGATTAAGAACAAATAGCAAACAAGCCCCCAAGATAAAAATATCACAATAATATAAAAGTCACAAATTATAAATGACTATAATCTTTACATGTAAAAAAATCCATATCAAGCGCATTAAAAGATCTCCATGACAACACACATCTCCTTTTCTTTATATTCTTTGATTCGTAATTATTATTATTATTATTATTCTATATTCTTTGACTCATAATTATTATTTTTGAGATTTCAATACCTACATAAAATATGTATTCAACCCCTGCCCTTTCAGTTCCACGACCTTCCTATCTTAAGTGATCTTGCCTTTTATCTCATATCAAGTAAGCATCCACATTTGCATACTCTAGGCTCTTGTTATTACCTCTTTCCTATCTCCAAAACATAACTTTAACTATCCTAACAAGTGAATGAATTTTCCATTAGGACACTAATTACAAGAGTAGTGAATGATTTTCCTAAAGTCCCCTTGATATTCTCTACACTTTCCAAGACATGCTAACAAAATGTCTTCTAATTACACCATATCACGTGTTCATACTCTTGATCCCTGAACCTTCTCCTGGGCCAATAATCAGCTAAGTGTTATATGTTCTTTAAATATTTGTCTCTGTCTCTAAGAAATGTAACCTTTCCTCTACCTCCTGCCAACCACACTGGAGAAACTCTTGATTTCTTAGGAAGCTGAAATAGTATTCTCTTCCATATTCTTTCCCAATGTAGTCCAATGTGTGGCATCATTGACACAGGTATGACGCTAGCAACAGATGATAAAAATATCAGCAGTTTAATATACCATAGGTAATGGGATGAAATAACTTATATTTTAAAAGTACCTTTATAGGATTGATGTGTGTGTGTGTGCGCGTGCGTGTGTGTGTACATGTGTGTGTAAACATGTTTTTGATAAACTCTCCCTCCTCCTCTTCTTCTACTTCATATTCTTCTTTGTCTTCTCCTTCTATTCCTCTCTCCCTCCCAATTCTTGTCCTAGGATGAAACACCTTCTTTGCTCTCTTTTATTTTGGACCATGTGATAAATTCATGACACATTGAAAATGTATATTTCTTGATGTTATAAACTTGATAATTTAAACTTAAGCTCCAAGAATTTATAATTAATTCTCTCACAGTTTTAGCATTGCAAAATCCAAAGAATTTATCCAGGCAGACATTACAGCTTTTATTTTCTAAAGTAAGTTTCAAGGGTTTCAGGTATGACAGAATCACAGGACTTCAGCAGATGGTATTTTGCAATTAATATGAATTTTAAAAGCTGAATACTGTGTGTATAATAGCATTCGCTTTGCCTATTATTAAATAGTGAATTTTACTCATGTACTGCTTTAAAAAATTACTCTACACTCTACCACCTTTGACCTTACAGGAGATTAGTAAATTGAGAAATTATTGAGTGAGGAGATCCAACAAAATTACAATTACAGAAACCTCTGAATGCTGCATGTCGTTGAATTTATCCACAAGCCAAAAATCAATGCAGTCATCCAGAAACACACCGAATATAACATTCAGTTTTCTATGCTTTTCAAGCCTAATTGATGTTGGAGGAAATAAATGAGAGAAATAGGCAGTCTTATAGTAGGAGTCTCTAAGGATATATCAAATAGCTATTCATAAGAGCTAAGGGCAATTCATATTTTTGAATGACCATTTATAGAAGCAATTGAGACTAACTTCTTTCCATTCCTAGGCTCTAGCCCTTACAATTTCCTGCATTCCTATGGGGAGTGGTAAAGAAAGAAATCTATTTAGTGATTTGATATTGACATGATAGTTTTTGATATGTATGCTTTGGGACTAAAAGCCAAAAGTATCATACTAATGAACTAAAATAACAATTCATATATATTTTTAATTTATATAAATATTGGAATCTGTGTTACAGTAAAATAAACCCATATTTTAAAAATCTAAGGAGAAGGTCTGATATCACAAAGTGTCATTTCTTTGCTTTGTTGATATAGTACTTAGGCTCTTATTCCCACCCAAATAGACTATCACTTTTTACAAACACATGCACATATACAGATATTCCTAAATGTCCAAATTTTATAAATACTACAGGGTCCAGTTCCCTTCAGTGTGCCAGATGGATGTGGATCTTTGATTCCTAATGACTTCAGAAATTTTTCTTTACCAACTATTTCTACATAGAACTTATATAGTTTTATCCACATGAACAAGAATGGTTCTGTTCAAAGTATGTTCTGTAGACTGGTAATAATCTATAAATTGATATCAGATTGTGACAAACTAAGTACAGAAATTGAGAGTAAATATTTAGAAAATGGTAAAGCAATTTGACATGTAATTTTATGTCTGATGAACCTAATTTAAAAAATTGGAAGCTGTACTTCGTATGCCTTTGTTTTTTATGTTTATTGTTTAGTGATTAGTTTTACATGCTGCTATGGACTAAATTGTGTAAACTCCACCCCTCAACAATCCATATGTTAAGGTCCTAACACCAGTTTAACTGTATTTGGACATAGCACTCTCAGGGAGATGATTAAAATTAAAAGAGGTCATGAGTGTAGGGCCATGTCTTAGTCTGCTTGAGCTGCTATAACAAGATACTACTGTCTGGGTAACTTATAAAAAACAGAAATGTATTTTTTATAATTCCAGAGGCTACGAAGTCCAAGATCAAGGCACTGGCAGATTCATTGTCTGGTGAGGGACCGTTTCCTGGTTTATTAATGGTGCCTTCTCACTATGTCCTCACATAGTAGAAGGTACAAAGCAACTCTCTGGAACCACTTTTATAAGGGCACTAATCTCATTCATGAGGGCCCTGGCCTCTTGGCCTAATACCTCCCAAATGCCCTACCTTTTAATACCAACACATTGGTGATTAGGTTTCAACATACGAATTTTGGGGGGATACAAACATTCAGACCATAGCAAGCCCTAATCCAATAAGGCTGGTATCTTTATAGGAAGAGGAGGAGACACCAAAGATCTCATTCCTCTCTGTGCTAGCACAGAGGAAAGGCCATTTGAGGACATAGCCAAAAGGCAGCAGTCTATAAGCCAGAAAGAAAGTCTCTACCAAAAACCAAATATGCTGGTACTTTGACCTAGCCTACAGAATTATGACAAAATAAATGTCTGTTGTTTAAACAATTCAGTTGCTGGTGTTTTGTTATGGCAGCCAAGCTAAGTGAGCTAAGACAAAGCACTTGCCTAAAAGTGTGAGACTAACTAATCTGATTTATTTTTCTGATAATAAAAAGTTATAGAAAGATCTACTATTTATTTATTTATTTATTCATTCATTCATTCATTCATTCATTCATTCCAGGATATTATGGGGGTACAAACATTTTGGTTACTTGTTATGACTTTGCCACACCCAAACCATGATTTGAGGCATGTCTTTTCCCCCCTACCATGCTCACTGCGTCCATTAGTTGTGAGTTTACCCACCCCCAACCCCCCAATCCCTGAAGAATATTACTACCATGTGAGCACCATAGTGTTGATCAGTTAGTGCCAATTTGATGGCGAGTACATGTAGAGCCTATTCTTCCATTCTTGTGATACCTCATTTCAGAGGATGGGCTCAAGTTCTATCCAGGAAAATATAAGAGATGCTAGATCACCATCATTTCTTATAGTTGAGTAATATTCCATTGTATACATATATCAAATTTTATTAATCCACTCATGAATTGACAGGCGCTTGGGTTGTTTCCACATCCTTGCAGTAGTGAATTGTGCTGCCATAAACATTAGGGTGCAGATGTCTCTACTATTTTTAACAAAAAAGTTTTCTAATGTCCTAAACCAGGTTAGTCTCTCTTCGTGTTTCATTACACCCTATAAATATCCTTATTTAAATATATATTAAACCATAATGTGTTTAATTTTAACATTTAGTGTTCGTATAAATATCTATTCTATCAAAAAGGCAAATTCTTAGTGCCTACACTAGGAAATTTGTTTTTCTTTTAAAAAAGAACTCAGAGTGATTCTGGTTCAGACTATACTCTGAAATACATCACTGATTTGCAGCTATCTGCTTGCCACCTGGGATCCTCCATTTGAATAAAGATTTCTTAAAGGAAAATTGTTTTTTGTTTATTGTTGTGCCCTCTGGGCCCAACTGAATCTGGTTCTTATGATATTTTGAATAAATGTTTATTTAAAAAATTGCTCATCAATCAAAAATTATTCAATAATGTCATCCTCATTACTGACTAGGTCTGGAAGTAATAATTAATCACCTGAAATGTGCTTTTTCTATTTTTATTACATAAAATTTCATAAATCTACTTCTTGAAATATAATAGTGTGATTAAAATTATATATATCAAGATTCTGCAATGACATTTTAATGCTTATGGTGCAATGTGAAAAATAAAGAATATAAAAATAATAAATACCGTATATCTAAAAGTTTTTGACGTGCTATCTAAAATTAGATCTACATGGTTTTGTGAACATGAACCTCAGAAACTAACAAATTTTAGTTTCAAGTTGGTAGGCAACTTTCTGTCATAAAAGAATGAAAAATTGAGTTTCTTGGTATAGATAGTTCATTTGGGTTACGAAATTATTTGAATGGATCATTTATTTACCCCAAATTTAAAACAACACATTATTTTTGAAGAAAAGTGAAGTCATTTAAGCTTGAAGAAAGATGTTTAAGATGTTTAGAAAGAATATGTGTTCAGATTTGGTAACATCAATGGTATGGCTGTTCAAGCATACATATCAACAGACTCTAGAGCTTCTCTGATAGAAAATTTCCAAACAAAAGATGCCTGTGTTGCAATAATTCAATCATCTATATGTGATGACTCTCATATAGTTATCTCTAGCCCAGATGAATACTATCAACTCCAAACTCTTCTAACCAGCTTCCTCTTTGATATTGCCTTTTAATTTCCTAATAATATGCCAAATTTAAAATGGTCTGGTAGTACAGCTTGAAGTCTGGTAGACTGATACCTCCCAGTTTGTTCTTTTTACTTAAGATTGCTTTGGCTATACAAGGTCTTTTCTGGTTCCATACAAAGCACAGAATTATTTTTTCCAGATCTGTAAAGAATGATGATGGGGTTTTGATAGGGATTGCATTAATTCTGTAGATCACTTTAGGTAGTAGGGACATTTTAATGATATTAATTCTACCAATCCATGAGCAGAGTAGGTTTTTCCATCTGTTTACATCTTCTACAATTTCTTTTTTAGTGTTTCATAGTTCTCCCTGAATAAGTCTCTACATCTTTTGTTAAATATATTCCTGGATATTTAACTTTCTTTGAGGCTATTGTAAAAGGTATTGCGTTCTTGATTTGAATTTCGGCTTGACCATTTTTGGCGTATATGAATGCCACAGATTTGTGTGTATTGATTTTGTATCCTGAGACTTTGCTGAATTCATTTATCGATTCTAGGAGTCTCTTGGATGAATCCTTGGGGTTTTCTAGATATAGTATCATATCATAGGTAAAGAGCAAGAGTTTGATCTCATCTGTCCCCATTTGGACATCCTTAATACCCCTCTCTTGCCTAATTGCTGTGGCAAGGATTTCCAGCACTATGTTGAATAGAAGTGGAGATAGAGGGCAGCCTTGTCTAGTTCCAGTTCTAAGTGTGAATGGTTTCAATTTTTCCCCATTCAATATGATATTGGCAGTGGGTTTGTCATAAATGGACTTGATAATTTTAAGGAATGAGCCTTCTATGCCTATTTTTATGAGAGTTTTTATCATAAAGGTGTGTTGGACTTTGTCAAATATTTACACTGCTGGTGCGACTGCAAATTAGTGTAACCTCTCCGGAAAAAAATGTGGAGATACCTCAAAGAGCTAAAAATAGAAATACCGTTCAATCCAGCAACAGCACTGTTAGGCATCTACCTAAAAGAGCAAAAGACGTTCAATAATAAAGTCATCTGCACCCAAATGTTTATGGCATCACAATTCACTATTGCAAGGATGTGGAAACAACCCAAATGCCCATTAATCATGAGTGGATTATTAAAATTTGTTATATACAATGGAATATTACTCAATTATAAGAAACGACAGTGATCTATCACCTCTTGTATTTTCCTGGATTGAACTTGAGCCCATTATCCGAAAAGAAGTATCACAAGATTGGAAGAACGGGCTCCACTTGTACTCGCCATCGAATTGGTACTAACTGATCAACACTAGGGTGCTCACATGGCAGTAATACTGTCCAGGGATTAGAGGGATGGGTGGGGGGTAAAGCCACAACTAAAGGACACGGGGAGCATTGTAGAGGGGAAGGGCATGCCTCTAACCCTCGCTTGGGTGAGGCAAAGACATAAAATGTAACCATAATGTTTGTAGCCTCATAATACCCTGATAATACATATAAATATGTTAAACCAAGGCAACTAATAAATTATCTGTGGATAGCTAGATCATTTCTTTTCATATTTTAAAATAGTGAATAGACAAGTAAAGACTGTCTATATTCAAGGTTTACAATGTGATGATTTGATACATGTATACATTGTGTGATAATTATCACAATTAAATTCATTAACATATCCATCAAAAAAAACAAAATGGTCTAACTGATTTCATAGCAAATTTGTACTATTCCATGTGTAAGTCACTTTGCTTAAATTTTTAAAAACCAATTATTGGATTGTTAACCTATATGTTGGGCAGCCTGTAGAATGGCTCTCAATGATCCCCAGCTCCTGGAATTCAGGCCCTTATTTAATGCCCTTTTTGAGTATAGGCTTGCCCTAGTGGTTCATTTCTACAACTAAAATCTGGGAAAAGTGATGTGATGTCACTTTCACAGTCAAGTTACAAAGATGCTGTGCTTCCAACTGGCATAACCTCTCTTACTTTCTCAATTGCTTCCTCTGAGGGAAAGAAGCTGTCATGTGGCACATTTCCTCATGGAGAGGCCCACATGACAAGAAACTGTTTCCAGGGAACACCCAGCAATGGGCTGATGTCACTCCATATCGCTACATCTCAGGATTATAGTATTCCCTCATTACTGGCCCTTTTAGGACTGGTGGTTGTGATTATTCTTGCTGTTGCTGGTACCAGATGTTCTTCCCTATTTCTTTCTAGTTCTTCTAAGCCCTGCCACACTTTTATCAAGAATTCTATGTTGAACTTTGCTGAAATTATTCAGTTTGAATGTGCAATGCATTTTCTATTGGGACACAGATGCCGATGGGAGAATAAGGGTAGGGTCTGGTCAATAAACAATTAGCAATTTTGTTAGAGGGTTAACTCACAGAGATAAAAATTACAAAAAAAAAAAAGTAAAGAAAAACAAAATTTTAGATACAAGAATGAAGGTCTTGTTATGGGACAATATACCATAAAGGTTTTGTAGCAGCCTCCTGTTCTTTCCACTCAGCCAACAACACTCGCTATCACAGCTAATAATACAAAATTCAGCAATCTGTGGTCCCGCTCATATATTTTAATTTTTTTAACCAGAGGTGTGTGCAGGTGTATACGCATACACATACTGCTATTGCATAAATTGGGAATTATTTCAGCTGCAATTAAGAGACTACTTGACAAATAACTGGTTTGAAATAAGGGAATTTATTAATTTCATAAACAAAAATGCAGAGGTAGGTAATCTCGGAGTTTTAGTCTGAGATTTAAAAAGCCTGGGTTTAAAGACTGAGGCTCTTTCTAATTTTATGAGCCACCATCCTTCAAATATTGGCTTTTAGCTCTTATACCTGTTGCGTCATGGTTATAAGACAGCTGTGGAAACTGTAGGCATCACAACTATCTTCAAAAACAAGGTAGGGAGGTGAGAGATCAGTGATAATAAGGGCCCTTAATGTGTGTGACTCTCATATTTTATCAACATTTGAGCTCTTTTGGGAGCCGTAAATCCAACTCTCCCTTTTCCTTTGCTGGAAGATTGTCAAAAGGCAAACTTCAACTGCAAGGGAAACTGGGAAAGCAGATGTTTGGCAAAAGAAATCAGGTTATCTTCACTATGATTCATTCCTAGAGCTGGAAGAGAGGTCCATTTTAGGTTACCGGATCAGGGAAACATTCCCTATAGCAACATCGCAAGTCCCAGATGTTTTAATTAGGTAATGAAAAAGAAAAAGGCCGTGAGTAGCCAGCTAACATTTTCTGCAACACGCACTTGTCATAACATATTATGATTACTTAGTTACATTTCTTTAATTCTGCTAGACAAATTATGTATTGCTAGTCTTGATTTTAGTGGCCTGCACATATTATTCAATAAATATTTATTGAATTTAAGAATAGACAAATTCTGACAAATATTGTGATAGAAAGAATTTTTCTGGGCTTTCTCACTAATATTTGATGAGTGCATCCATCAATTGCA
>RJWJ010022953.1:0-26332 GCA_004363605.1 Indri indri | reverse complement strand
ACCATTTTATTTTCTCTTGATTCTGTAGATTAGCAATTTTGGCTAGGGTCAGTTAGATGGTTTTTCTGCTAGTCTCTCCTGTGGTCACTTAAGTGGCTATTGTCATCTGGCAGTTTGACTAGGGCTGTATGGTCCAAAATGGCTTCAAGCATATGGCTGGTGGTTGTGCTGGCTGTTAGCTGAGCCTCTCTCTCTCCATGTGGTTTCTCATTCACAGGAGATTAGTCCAGACTTCTTTGCATTAACAGCATTAAGAGGTTAAGAGAAAAAGCTGCAAGACCTTTTGAAGCCTAGATTTGGAAGTCCCTCAACATCACTGGACAAAGCCAGCCCAGATTCAAGGAATGGAGAAATAAATTTCACCTCTTGATAGGAGGAAAAGCAAAGTCACATTACAAAGGGGTGTGCATACAAACTTGGGAAGAATGATGGAGGCTATGTTCGCAAACAATCTACCACCGAGAGGTATGGCATTAGATTCACAGGGAAAGACATACAGTTCTAGCACATCACTTGGCTTTACAATAAATAGTATTTATATCATCATAAGAATGTATATGCTATTTATTGATTTTAAACATTTAAAATTATCCTATTGGCAAAGAATAGAGGTTGTAAAAATTATTATAGAATAGCATGCAATATTAACAACCTTTATAGTTTTGAAAAGGATATACTCCAACACTGTCCTATATTGTCAAAAATGCCACTAATAAGGTAAAAATATATGTGATAGGGTTCATTCCAGTATTTACATCCTTCTGGAAATTTTGGTCCACCAATTATTGTCTCTCTTACCAGAAAGACCTTTTGTAAAATAATATTACCTAGTGCTGGCGAGAATACAGGGAGACAGGTAATAACATACATTACTAGGAAAAGTATAAATTGATATTACCTTTCTGGAGGGAAATATGACAATACGTCAGAAGCCTCAAAATATGTATAGGAGGATTCCACATCTGATAATGGCAAGCTAGATAATTAGAAATGAAATTCCTACTAATGACAACTGAGAAAGCTGATGAAATATACATTTCTTAAAGTTTCCTTAAAAGAACCTATAAGCTAACAAAACAGAAACAAATTATAGGGCCAATATCTAGGAAAGAATGAGAAAACCCAGAAAGGTAAGACCAGGACTCAAGTGTATTTCTGGATCCAGAAGAAATAATTTTGAGATTAGGCTGTTGTTTTGGTGGCTTCACAAGGTTAAGAAAGAACAAAAGACAAAGCCTAGGGCCCACCAAGGGTGGAGGTCTCAGATAAACCTCCTACACTTTGAATTGGGACTTTGAGGGCTACACTCATGATGAGAATTAACCAGAATACCCCAGCCTCTGCAAGGACTTGCAGCATGGCTGTATGTCACCTGAGTGATCCAGGGAGCCTCAAGGCTCAGCTTGGATTAAAGTGATCCCAGACTAACAGCCCTCTCAAACACCTGAGAGAAACAAACAAAAATCTAGTCTTAAATTGGATATCATCATCCAAGTCCTCAAATTATTGCTACAAATGATATTTTTTAAAAAAACTAATGGAGGCGGAGGGAAGTAGGATGGTTTTAAACACGACAACAGAAGGCAAGAAAGGAGAAAAAGAGAATCTTAGACTAGGCAGCAAAAATAGAAAGCACAAAATAATGTGGTCGTTTTAAACAAAAATGTCAATAAGTACGCTAACTATAAATGGAATAAATCTCCCAGTTAACAATCCAACCATATGCTGTTTACAACTGACTTATCTAAAACATACAGATAACAGAAAGTTTGAAAGCAAAAGGGTGACAATGGAGATATCACACAAATTCCAACCAGAAAAAGGGAGTGTGCCTGCATTAATATCAGACAAAATAGCACTAAAAGCATTTCCAGATATGACGAGGGTTACTTCACAACGATGAAAGGTTCAATTCACCAAGCGTATACAAATGTTTGGACTAAAGATATATTAAGGAAAAACTTATAGAGCTGCAAGGGGAGGGCAAGGCCTGGGAGAGTTCCTGCAGCTTGGCCCTGGGCTCAGCCTCAGCAGAGAAGTCTGAGGAAGGGTGGCAGAGTGCAGAACCTTAGCCCTTTCAAGTAGGGAAGGGAAAGAAAGCTGGCAAAAGAAACAATGAAGGTACAAAAAAATTGTGGAATTTTCAAGAAACTGATTCATAGGTAATTTAGTTCTGTGGTCATTCCTTGGTCCTCTTGATGAAAAAGAGAGAATGCAAATAAACAGGATGTATAAATTCCTTTTATAACAAAAATTTGGTGGGAGGCACATAGCTGTAAAATACAACTAACTGTAGAGGAAATCTATACCAGCTACCTAAAATATCTAGTCCTTCATTTTGACCAGGAAAAAATAATAAAGGATTACCATATATGGTGGGGGGTGGGGGACGAATGGCAGCATAAAAATCTAAAACTAAGATAAACAGAATAACTAATTCCTGAGGGAATAGTGACAATTCAGGAAACTACAGTTAACTGAAACAAAACAGTATAAAGCACCTTTTAATATCTTCAGAAAGAATCAAGGTGATACTGACTCAAGAAAAAAATACCAAACAAGAAGCAAATACTATGAAAAGATAACAATCAAAGAGCTAAAAAGACCTCTTGGAAGTACAGATGTGATTGTTGAAATAAGAAGTTCAATAGAAGGGCTGAAAAACACGATTGAAGAAATTTCCCAGAATTTTGAGTAAAATGACATAGTGATAGAAAATATTTACGAAAAGCTAAGATGCATACATGGTGTGATGGTTAATTTTATGTATCAATTTGACTATAATTTTATGTATTAACTTGGTAGCTGCTAAAACCTGATTTCTGGGTGTGTCTATGAGAGCGTTTCAGGAATACATTAGCATTTGAATTAGTAGACTGAGTAAAGAAGATCTACCCTCAGCAATGTGGGTGGACATCATCCAATCCTTTGAGAGCCCGCCTAGAACAAAAAGGCAGAGAAAGGACAAATTCATATTCTCTCTCTCTCTTCCCCCGCCCCCCTTTCAGCTGGGACATTCATCTTCTGCCCTCGGACATCAGAGTTTCTGCTTCTTGGGCCATAGGACACTAAGACTTACATTAATGGCCTCATCCTCCACCCCAGTTCTCCCTGCCTTGCACCGGGAGTTCCACCATTGGCTCCCCTGGTTCTCAGGCCTTTGGACTTGGACTGAATTATACTACCAGCTTTCCTGGTTCTCAAGCTTGCAGACAGCAAATCATGGAACTTCTCAGCTTCTATAATCACATAATCTCCCTAATAAGCATACGTATGTCGTATTGGTTCTATTTCTCTGGAGACCCCAGACTAATACAGAGGGTCAATCCAGGAGGTACAACATCCAACTAACAAGAATTCTAAAGGGAGAAAATAGAAGAAAGAAAATTAAGAAGGAAATTATAGAATACACTAACGCTTAGGAGAGATGTTAGTTTACAGTTAGGAAGAACCCACCAAGTGGCAGGCACAGTGAACGAAAAAAAAATCTCCCTAAACCCACACTGTAAAATTTCAGAACAGCCAGTGTAGAGGCATGACTAAAAGCTTCCAGAAAGGACAAACAGGTCATACACAAAAATCAGAGTGGCCTTGGCCTTCACAGAAATAACACTGGATGCTGAGAAATAATAGGGTAATGCCTTAAAAGTTCCACCTTTTAAAGCATTTTTGACCTTGATGTCTATACTCAGCTAAACTGCCAGTCAAGGAGAAAAGCATAATAAGATAATTTTAGACATGTAAGATATTAACTTTCAGTAAAAATGGCAGGTGATCACACGTGTTTATTCCCTCTCCTTCCCAAAGCCACACAAAAACAATACTAAAGTAATAAAGAAGGTGGTAGCTAGGGTGGCCACACATCCTAGTTTGCCCTAGCGTTGTCCCTCCACGATTATTAAGCACCCCCTCTCAATGTCAAAACTGTCTTGGTCCAGATGAAGATTACATGATCACCCTGTTACTAATCTGCAAGGAAAAAAAATGCCTTAGCAATTTCAACAGATCTGGGGGAGGTGGAAAGCAAACAGAAAAATGATAACTGATTTAGCAAATTAAAAGTTACAACTTAAGTTCTGCAGAAAGAAATGCACGTAGAAGTCAACATGCCCTTGGAAACTCCTGAGGCTTTATTCTCCGGAGAAAGGGAAGAGGTTGTTTGTTCAGGAATAGAGAAGTCAATAATTCTGTGAGGCACAGGACTGGAAAAGGTGGGTTCAGTGAAAAATAATGCACAACGGAGAGTAGGCTTTCTTCCCTTTTACCTTACTTTGAACCCAGAACACCAGCAGCTAAGCATCTTTGCTTGCTTTGCTTGCTTTGTATGTTTCTATAAAAATTAGAGAGAAATTTATTCCTTGGTGGCCCAAAAACTGTAAAAGGAGATAGTGACTGAATGTTATCATGAGCCCATAATTTCTGCCTTGAGTGGAGTAATGAAGCAGGTGGAAACCCCTCCAGTTGCACCGTCAATCTCTCCATCACCTGCCCCGTCTCCAAAGGAACCACGACAGTTCTAGGACCCAAAACCTTTCAGACAATTGAAGAATTCCACCTATAGGACCCTGCATTTGGTAAGGAACAAAGAGTGAGTGCAAATCTTTGACCAATCTCTGTCTCTTGGTGTCACAATTTCCACTTCATGGAGACAATCAGAGAATGGTCTAGGACCACTCCCAATACCCCGAAAAAAAGGAGACTTCTCTAATTCTGGCCCTCCCTAGAACATTAGTGCTACGTTATCAGACCGTGTTTAATTATTTGTTTACGTATCTGTCTCCATCACTAAACTCCAAATTGCATATGGATGAAATGGTGTATTATTTGGGGTTTTTACCTTCAAGATGAACTCAGTGCCTGGCAGCTTGTTGAATAAATGAGTCTAGGCGATTACTGGCAATGAAGTAGTTTGCACATGAGAGTATCAGAGAATAGCATTAACACATCTGAAATCCTTCTTTTGAAAATCATCAAATATTATCCACATTAGTCGAACGCATACACGTGAACTATGCAACATACCTGCATCAGGATCTTTAGGCAATCCAATGGCACGGTGCACGTCCGAGCACAAGTACCGGCTATGATGCCAGCCAACAGATATTTCCACAACAGGCCGGATTTTCTTTCTTCATTAACTAAATTATGAAAAGCCCATCTATCTCCCATATCAATTCCCTATTAAAATGAAAAAATAATAATTAGATGATCTCAAGTGAAAATTTTACCTCCTTACAAGATCTAAATAATATTTTATGTATCTCAGCTCCCCAGTAAGTTAGTATCTTATCCTAGAATATTGTGCTTCCTCATATATGGGAGCTAAATATTAAAACAATTGATTTCATGGAGACAGAGAGTAGAATGATGATTATCAGAGGGTGGGAAGGGTAGCGGGGATGGGGTAGAAAGTGGGGATGGTTAATGGGTACAAAAATATATTTAAATATAGTTAGATAGAATGAACAATATTTGATAGCACAACAAAGTGACTATAGTTGACAATAAGTTGTGGTATACTTTAAAACAACTAAAGGAGTGGAATTGGAATATTCCTAATACAAAGAAATGATAAATGCTTGAGGTGATGCAGACCCCAATTACCCTGCTTTGATTATTACACATTGTATGCCTGTATCAAAACATCATATGTACCCTACAAATACATACAACTATTACATACCCATAATAATTAAAAATTTAAAATGGAAAAAAATATTATGATTCACTAACTGGTACAACTTTAACTCATAAATCTAAAAGTCTAAACCATTTTCAATTAAAAATTATTTATCTAAGATTGAATACAAAAAGAACAATCTTTCAAATTCTAATAAATATTTTTAGCTATGGCAAAACACAGGCTACATAAACTACTAATATACACACATACACACACCACATTTTGTTAATCCACCCATGAATTGATGGGCACTTGGGTTAATTCCACATCTTTGCAATTGTGAATTGTGCTGCAATAAATATTCGAGTGCAGGTGTCTTTTGGATAAAATGACTTCTTTTCCTATTGATACCCAATAGTGGGATTGCTGGATCAAATGGTAGGTCTACTTTTAGTTCTTTGAGAAATCTCCATATTGTTTGCCATAGAGGTTGTACTAATTTGCACTCCTACCAACAGTGTTGAAGTGTTCCTTTCTCTCTGCATCCACACCAGCATCTATTGGTTTTGGACTTTTTAATAAAAGCCATTCTAACAGGGGTAAGATGATAAGTCATTTTGGCTTTAATTTGCATTTCCCTGATGATGAGTGACATTGAGCATTTTTTCATATGTTTGTTGGCCATATGTCTATCTTCTTTTCAAAAGTTTCTGTTTGGCTGGGCGCGGTGGCTCACGCCTGTAATCCTAGCACTCTGGGAGGCCGAGGCGGGTGGATCGCTCAAGGTCAGGAGTTCGAGACCAGCCTGAGCAAGAGCGAGACCCTGTCTCTACTAAAAATAGAAATAAATTATCTGGACAACTAAAAATACATATATAGAAAAAATTAGCCGGGCATGGTGGCGTATGCCTGTAGTTCCAGCTACCCTGGAGGCTGAGGCAGGAGGATCGCTTGAGCCCAGAAGTTTGAGGTTGCTGTGAGCTAGGCTGACGCTACGGCACTCTAGCCAGGGCAACAGAGCCAGACGCTGTCTCAAAAAAAAAAAAAAGTTTCTGTTTATGTCTTTTGCCCACTTATTAATAGGGTTGTTTGGTTTTTTTCTTGCTGATTTGTTTGAGTTCTTTTTAGATTCTGGATATTAGCCCCTTATCAGATGTATAATTTGCAAATATTTTCTCCCATTCTGCAGGCTGTTTGCTCTGTTGATTATTTCTTTTGATGTTCAGAACATTTTTAATTTAATCAAGAGCCACTTATTTATTTTTGTTGTTGCTATAATTGCCTTTGGGGTCTTAGTCATAAATTCTTTGCCTAGGCTGATGTCTAGAACAGTTTTTACTACATTTTATTCTAGAATTTCTATGGTTTCATGTCTTGCATTTAAGTCTTTATCCATCTTGAATTAATTTTTGTAAATGTTGAGAGATAAGAGTCCTGCGTCCTTCTTCTACATGTGGCTATCCAATTCTCCCAGCACCATTTATCAAACAGGGCTTCTTTTCTCCAGTGTATGCTGTTGGAGACTGGGTGAGACCCTCTCCACGGAGGCCGATGTTGGGATTGCTCTGCCCAGGGTCTCCATGCAGAAGTGACAGTGGCAGCTGAGTGAGGCTATCTAGGCAGAAGTCGTGGGTGCCCAGGCTGTGGGTGTTTGCTCGAACCAGGTCCAGGTGTAATGGCAGCTCGAGGCTGGGGGGTCCCTGGCAGGGCCCCCTTGGGACATTCTGCCCCCTCAGTGGCAGTGGCAGTGACTGAGAGCTGGGGTCTTGGGGTCCAGGTGCAGTGCTGGAATCTTGGAGGTGGTGTCCTGGGCCTGGCAGAAGCTCTGGAGCCACAGGGTGGAGCCTAGGCTCCAGCGCAAGAGCCTCAGAGCTGGAAATTCTCCTTCACTCCAATGTCCCACCTCACTTCTCTGGGGTTTCACAATGTTCCTTCACACAAGAGCTATCCACAGGTCTGCAACATTCATTTCCTGATTACAGGACAGGGGTGTCCCAGCATCCTCCCTGTGGATCTTGCAGGACCTGCTGGTCACAGGCCGACACAGAGGCTGTGGCAGAGCCATCTGGACCTCCCAGAGCGAAGGAGAAGAAGCAGTGAAGATGGACCTCAGCAGTGGACACGCAGGCTTGCAAGACCAAGGCCAGGCCAGATCCCAGAATACAACTTTTTCTTAAACTTAACATAGACTATTGAAAGAAAGCCCAAGTGTTAAAAATGAAAAAAAGAAACACAGATTTCATAAAGAAAGAATAGACATCAGAGGATTTGAAATACAAGTTCAGTTCAAAGTCCTTTATTTTTCACCAACAACAGTTAATGCATACGGTGTTTAACGTGTTAGCTGCCGTTGTAAGTGCTTTACACATATTAACTAATTTAATCCTTACAGAAACCTAGGGAGTAGGTACCATTCTTTTGCTTTATTTTACAAACATTAGGAAACTGAGGTAAAGAGAGGATACACAGCTTACAAGGGCGAAACTAGCATCTGAACTCAAGCAGACTAGCTCCAGAGCCCTTGTTCCTGAGCACCTGCCAGCATTCATTCACAGTTTCCTGTTCGCCAGGCATGGTATCCGGCATTTCGACAGGATTGTCTCCTGTCTCCTCGCATCAGCCCTATGCAGTAGGCAATATTATTTTCATATCTATTTTATAGCTGAAAGCAATGAGGCTTAGAAAGGTTAGATGATGTCCCCAAGGTCACAGGGCTAATAAGTAGGGGCAACAGGTAGCACACCCGGGTAGTATGACTCTAGAATTGATGGCCTTAAATGTTACACTGGCCTCCTTACCTGTAAGGAGGAGGCCAATAACTTAACTTCTCTTTACCTAGGTTTCCACATCTATAACATAGGAATAATAATCTGTGTCTCAAAGAGTTGTAGAAGGATGTTCACATATTCATGTGACATAAAAGAACAGTGTAGATTATTTAATATAATTGAGAATTACCAAGCAAAAATTTTATATAATTTTTAAAAACTTTGAAAATTTGAAGAAATTATGAGGCACAGATCTCTAAGCATTCTTGAAGACAAGAACTATGCAGACTATGATATATATGTGAATATGAAATTTTCCACTCTTTCAAGAGAATTCCAGTTATGGTTTATTCATTCATCCAACAAATATTTCTTGGGGCCAGGTGCAGTGGCTCATGCCTGTAATACTAGCACTTTGGGAGGCTGAGGTGGGAGGATCACTTGAGACCAGGAGTCTGAGACAAGCCTGGGCAACATAGCTAGATCCCATCTCTACAAAAAAATTTTTCAAAAATTAGCCAGGCATGGTGGCATGGGCCTGTAGTCCCAGGTACTTGGAAATCTGGAGGTAGAAGGATCGCTTGAGCCCAGGATTTGGGGTTGCAATGAGCTTTGATAATGCCACTGCACCCTAACCCAGGCAACAGAGTGAGAGACCCTGTATCCAAAAAAAAAAAAGAAAAGAAAAGAAAAAATATATATTTATTGGGGCTGGGCATGGTGGCTCATGCCTGTAATCCTAGCACTTTGGGAGGCCGTGGCAGGAGAATAGCTTGAGGCCAGGAATTCGAGACCAACCTGAGCAAGAGCGAGGCCTCATCTCTATAAAAAATAGAAAAATTAGCCACACGTGGTGGCATGTACCTGTAGTCCCAGCTACTTGTGAGGCTGAGGCAGGAGGATTGCTCAAGCCCAGGAGTTTGGGGTTGCAGTAAGCTTTGATGATGCCACTGCATGCTAGCCAGGGCAACAGAGTGAGACCCTGTCTAAAAAAAAATACACACACACACACACATACACACACACGGAAAGTACTGTATGACACAGCAATCCTCAATTCACAATCCCCATTTTCAGGCAAGTAGATAGGTGATTATAATACAAAATGATGGTGCTAAGTACGAGTAATCAACTCTTAAGTGTGTGGTTATTCTCAACAAATGGGTGCCTTTTGCAAGTCAAAATTTGGTTGAAGAAGATATATGCTAATTCTTTTTGGCATTACACAAATTTCTGAGGAAACAATATTCTATAGCATGACTTGTTTAATCAAGACCTAACTAGCTAATTTTCTCGCCCCATAATTTTCTAACAGTTTAAAATTTATTATATTTTTATGCCCATGATTCATGGCATAAAATATACAAATAAGAAAAAAAGAGACCACTTACAGTAAAACGGTTCCAGTAATGTGCAACTTCCTCAACATTTTTTGCAGGTTCAAGTAAAAAATACTTCCTCCATTCTGCCCAGTCCACTGTCATTGACCCATCAACGTCCATGCTGCATATTTAAAAAAAAAGGAATACACTCAAATATAAATTATGATTCATAAATTTCAAAAACTATTATCAAAGTGAAATTTTATATTCTTTTTTGGGGGGTACAGGAGTCACACCTGAAAACTCAGAAGGGTAGGAGAAAAATTCTTTTTCCTTCTCTATAGGTGCTTGCAGAGGACAATGGGGAAGGAGATGAAAGGACGGTGACATTTCAATTACTGATGGAACAGCACATGCAAAGGTCCAGAGGACTAAGAGTATGGCAGGATCTGTGATATGAAAATAGTGGCGTGTGGAGGTGAGAAGCGGAGAGGGAGTCGAAATCTTATATTCTCAAAATCAGAAAACGTGGGCTACAATTGAGCCTGTTTTGTGATACAGAGTCAACTAACATTTCTGAACTTCAGATTACATGGGAATAATTCCTACAACACAGAGCTATTAGAGAATTAATATGACACTATATGTACAATGATGGCCTTGTAAATTATACAGAACTACAGAACTGTGTCAGTATTACTGCATCCCAATTTTCTAGCATCTCTTAAACATTTCTCCTTCTTTCTGTCCTATAACCTCATTTTGTAGTTTCTTGTAACTTCTCTAGGAGATCTCACCTCCCACCATGCTCTCCCTCATGTACTCTATCGCAGACACACTGGCCTCCTCTCAACGCCCTACCCCTGTCAGACACACTGCCCACCTTGGCCCTTTGCTCTTGCTATTGCCTTCAGCTCTTCCCCTAAAGATCACAATGGCTCCTTCTCTCACCTCCTTCTGATCTCTACTCAAATGTCACCTTCAAGGCTTCCCTACTCTCCCTGTCTAAATCACAGCTCCCCAACACACACGCGCGCGCGCACGCGCACACACACACACACACACACACACACACACGAGTTTCCCTCCCCTGCTTTATTTGTCCCCTTAGCATTTTTCACTATCTAACATAGTTTACTTATTTATCTAGTTTACGGTTTTTCTCCTCTTATTTACTGTGAACTCCATGAAAGCAAGGATTTTTGCCTATTTCCTTCACTACTGCATTCCTACCACTAGCACCTAGATGAGTGCCAGGCATGTAGCAGGCACTCAGTAAGTATTTTTTAAGTAAGTGAACACTCAGAGGATAAATTGTTGAGTCCTATTTAAGGACTCTCTCTCTCTCTCTCTCTCTCTCTATATATATATATATATGTGTGTGTGTGTGTGTGTGTGTGTGTGTGTGTGTGTGTGTGTGTGTGTATCTTCAGTTGCTGGAGCCATTCCCTCCCAATCAGTTATGTCCTCTCTGTACAACATATCCAGCATCTCCCTCTCTGGCAGGTACCTCTCCTCAAATCTCACCTATCCTTAAAAAATAACAAAAATACAATTTAAAAAGATTTACTTAGGTGTCCTCTCCTCAACCAAATTTCCCAAATCAGCACATCCACCATCCAGTGTCTTCACCCCCATTCACTCAACAGCCCTATTCAATCTGACTTAACCCTTTACTGTCCCACTCAAACTGCTTTCTGAAATCTCCCAAATGCCAGATCCGATGGATATTTTTCAACAGTTTCATTGTTGATTCTTTCTGTTAAAAAATGATCTAAATAAATGAAGACACATAAAATGTTCACGGAATAGAAAATTTAACATCACAAATACATCAATTCTCCCCCACAATGGATCTATAAATTCAATAAATTGCAATCAAAATTTGAAAAGAGGGTGTGGGTGTGTGTGTGTGCATGTGTACACACATGTGTCTGTAACTAAACAAGCTGATTCTGAAATTCATATTGAAGAGCAAAGGTCCAAGAATAGCGCTGACACTATCGAAGATGAAGAAAGTAAAACTAGATAACAAGATGAATTATAAAATAACAGTAATTGAGACATATGGTATTGATGCATTATAGACAACAGCCAATGTAATAGAATAAAGAGACGAGAAACATACCAATACACAGATGGAAATTTAATATATGACAGAGGTAAGCATTTTAAATCTATGGGAAAAGCATGGGACCAGTCAATAAATGATGATAGAACTGACTATATAGACAAAAATGAAATTGGACCCATATTTCATACAATACACAGACATACATTACAGGTGAACTTAAAAACTAAATATGAAATATTAAAAAAACACTTAAATGAGATATAGATGAATATCTTTATGACCCAAGGTAAGAAAGACTTTCTCAAGATGTCAAAAGCACAACCATAAAAGAAAAAGATGGACAAATATGACTACATTAAAATACAAATTTTCTGCACAGCAGCAAAAAAAACCTATAAATGCTTTTTAAATAAGCAAAAGCCAGGAAAAGATATTTGCAATGCATAATACCAACGTAAGATTAATATTCAGGATTTAGAAAGAACATCTACAAGTCATTAAGAAAACAGACGACCCTGCTAAATTTGACTGGCTTTTAAAAATAAATAAATAAATAAGAAAATGACAACCAATCTAGCTGAAAAACTGGGAAAAGGCAGAAATGAGTAGTTTATAGAAAAGAAGTATCCAATGGCCACTAAATACATGAAAAAATACTGTCTCACTGGTAATGTGAAATATAATTAATTACATTAAGTTACATTAAATTTAAAAACAATGAGATAATATTTCTGAGCCATAGGTTTAGAAAATATTAAAATATTAGAATACAACAGTATCAAGTGTTGGGATGAAAATACATTTCTGGTAGAAACAAAAAGTTGTACAACTACTTTGGAGAGCAATTTGGAATACCTAATTAAAGTCTGTATTCCCTACAACTGAACAATTCCACTACAAATAATACACAAGGAGATTTATACAAAAATACTCATTGCAGCAATGTTTCACATTAGAAACAAAAAAAAAATTTTTAACCTAAATGACCATCAATAAGAGAATTTATAAATAAATTGAGATATATTTATTAAATGGAACAACTAGAGCTGCAGGCATCGACATAAGTAGATCTCCAAAATTGAAGGATAAGAGAATAGTCATCAAAAAATATATATATGCAGTATGTCACCACTTAGTCTTAAGATCTCGAAAACAGTATCATATATTTTAAGAGTACATATATAATAAATGCAAATATAAAAATCTATATGAGAATGATAAATTCAGGATAGCAGCTACTTCTGGCAGTAAAGAAGGAAATGAGTTTAGAGGAGAATACACAGAAAATGGCTGTCTGTAATATTTTATTTATTTTTAAAAATCTCAAGGCCAGGCGTGGTGGCTCAGGCCTGTAATCCTAGCACTCTAGGAGGCTGAGGCGGGAGGATGGCTTGAGGTCAGGAGTTCGAGACCAGCCTGAGCAAGAGCGAGACCCCATCTCTACCAAAAAATAGAAAAAAAGGTAGCCAGGCAACTAAAAATAGAAAAAGTTAGCCGGGCATGGTGGCACAGACCTGTAGTCCCAGCTACTCAAGAGGCTGAGGCAGGAGGATTGCCTGACCCAGAAGTTTGAGGCTGCTGTGAGCTAGACTGACGCCATGGCACTGTATCCCAGGAAGCAGAGCGAGACTCTGTCCCACAAAAAAAAAAAAACTCAACAAAATATAGTAAAAGATTAAATATGACAAATCCAATGAAGGGTATGGTTTTTGGTTATATCATTCTCTTTATTGTCCTGTATATGTTCCTGTATGAAATAGTCCTTAACAAGTTAGCCTATACTAGGAATGTTTAACGTCAGAAAATCTGTTATATATCATTAAGATAATTCATGATATAAACGGGTCAAATGACAAACACAATACTATTTGATAAATTTCAGCGCTCTCTCCTGATAACATATTTTTCTTTGTTGTTCTTCTATATATTCTTATCATAACTCTTGCCACGCTGCAACTGCCTGTCCACTGCTAGCACGCACACGCAAACACACACACTCGCACACCCATTGGACTGTTTGCTCTGTACAGGCAAGCACCAGGGCCATCCTGCTTACCACTGCATCCGCATTAGCTAGTACGCACCTGGAAAAAAGGATCAATCAGTATTTGGTTGATAGATAACATTACTGATTGGTTGAGTGATTGACTAATAATATAAAAGGTATATGATCTTAAATAATAAAAAGCAATAAATATACGCACTAAAATGATATCAATGGGTTAACATTTGGGTGATGTATTATGGGGACCTTAGGCAAATTATTTAACCTCGCTATTCAACAATTTCCTCATCTGTGAAACGAGGAAAATAATAGATTTTGCTCTAAAGGCCTGAGAGGAGTAAATGAAATAATGTATGGGAAGGTCTTACAAGAGTGCTAGCAGACAGATGTTCGACAACTATAAGCTATTATTCACACTTTTCTAAAGTGCCCATAGTTGTCACTTTTATAATTAAAAAGGATTTAAAGTAAATAAAAAATACTTTTAAAATGTATATACATATATAAGGACTGACCTTTCAAGAATCTTCTCTGCCTCTTTTTTAGAAATATTTATACCTATTAACTTGAAAGCATAGATAATTTCTGAAGCATCCATCACTCCTTTAAAGGAATAAAGAAAATTAGGATCAACTGGAAAGTTTGAAAAGATACAGAGGCAAATAGTATTTGGTGCATTATTGCAACACTCCATAAAACATCAATATCCCAATTATTTCTTCTATTTGACATGATACAAAGAGACTGGAGAGCCCAAATGATATTTCTTGCATCAAAAAATAATACCACCACCCTCCAATGTTGCTCAAACCTATCAATCATTCTTGCCTCTTTCCATTCCCTCACCTAATCACCAAATGGGAGATAGTCTATGCCTAAATATCTCTCAAATATCTCCCAAATCATTTATTCCCAACACCACAGTCCCATTTTAGTTCTGATACCAATCCATGCTCCACGCAAATCTGATGGTATTACTCCACTACCGAAAACTCCTCCGTAGCTTCCCACCTCACTGTCCTTTAGGATCAAGTCCAGAAACTTCCACAGGCCTCAAGGCCCTACATAATCTTGCCTGCCCCTAGCTCTCAGGCCTCATCTCTGACCATGCTTCCCCCTGCCCTCCACTTGTGCCTTGTTGGTCTTCCTCTAGGTCCTCAGTCGTGACCCGTTCTCCTCGGGCAATCACAGCCACGGCCTCCCCATGAGCTAGTTCTGTCTGGAACTCTCTTCCGCAGTCTTCACTTAGCTAACATTTATCTCTCAAGATACACCTTAGCCACCACCACCATAAGAAGCTTTTTTCATGTAAAAACTCTATCAAAATGTTACAAATGTCCCTCAGACTCTTGCTAAAAAGCATATTGTTCAAAAGGTACAGCCTTTTTTGTTGGTGGTTTTTATTTTTGAAAGATAGTATGTAAATAAAAACTATATCATTTAAAAATATTCCTTAGAGGAAATAACAGCTAAAAAATGACAGAATTAAATAAATGAGATTTTTATAACTCTTAAGGAAAGCCAAATAGCTAATAATAAACTTTACTAAAACAGACTTTACTCTTTATAGATATATAAGTTTGCTAACTATATAAAAACAAACCATCATTATTTGTGTCTAAACTCTTAAAAGTCAACTTCATTTTTTTCTCATTATCTCTAAGGTACTGCATAAATGTGCCAAGGGTCAGCAGATTATGCGTGCCTTTATCAACAGATTGTAAAATTATCTACAAGAAAGAAAAAACGATATTAAAGACAGCTTCAGGCAAGGTAAATTACAAATTGCAGCATTTAAACAGTTGTACATTTATCTCACGTAAATTAATATTCTGCCATAAATTACTGGTACCCTAATTTTAGAGTAAAATTTCTAACACTAAAAACGTAGAATATTTGAGTATTAGAACTTTAAAGAACTTTAGAGACTGACTAGTCTGCTCTTACACTCAAGAGTCATTCATTTATTTATTCACTCAGTAGATGTGTAAGGCACTGCTCTAAACGCTTGGGAAAAAGAAATGAATCAGCCATAGTCCTTGTCCTCCAGAACCTTACAGTATAATATTTAGCACATATTGCAATGCTCCATAAAACACCAATATCCCAATTATTTCTTCTATTTGCCACGCTATAATGAGACTGGAGAGCCTCAGGCAAGTTATTTAACCTCACTATTAACAGTTTCCTCATCTGTGAAATGAGGAAAATAATAGATTTTGTATAATAATGCAGACAGACATGTACACATATATGTAAGAAAGTAAGTGTAATAATGTGCTAAAGCCACTACAATAGAAAATATTCAAGGTTCAGTAGAGAACAAAGATGTAAGTAGTAAGCTCTGAAGAAGGGATAAAGATGAGGGACATCTTCATAAAAGAGATGACAAGTTAAATGTTAAAAAACAAATAGCAGAGCCGGAAGCCATTCTACTAAGTGAAGTATCGCAAGAATGGAAAAACAAGCACCACACGTACTCACCATCAAATTGGTACTTGATCAACACTTATGTACATATATGGTAGTAACATTCATTGGGTGTTGTGCGGGTGGGAGTGGGGAGGCGGGGATGGGCATATTCAGACCAAACGGGTGCTGTGCGCACCGTCTGGGGGATGGGCACGCTTGTAGCTCTGACTTGGGCGGGACAAAGGCAATATATGTAACCTAAACATTTGTACCCCTGTAATATTCTGAAATGAAAAAAAAAAACGAATAGCAAAAGGTGAGTAGAGGGATGGGTGGGTGAAGGATATGGCAGAGACCATGAGCTGCCTACCAAAATTTCTTCTCACCTTCTTTGGGCACACAGCTAGATTACATTTCTCAGTCTCCCTTGCAGTTAAGCATGGTTGTGTGAACGAGATCTCTCCAGTGAAATACGAGTGAAAGTAATGTGGACCACTTCTGGGCCTGGCCAATAAATCCTCCCACACTCATGCTCATTCCGCTTTCACTAGCTGAATGAAGATGATGAGACCCTGAGGATGGCAGACCCAGAGAGGGAAGGAGCCTGGATCATCAAACAAATGCAAGGTGGAGAACTACCCAGCAAACTCAACACCCACCAAGAAATCATGAAGAGCCTGTGTTCAAGGCTAAGGGTCTTGGATTTCTCCCACTGACATTGTCAA
Source organism: Indri indri (assembly GCA_004363605.1). NCBI lineage: Eukaryota > Metazoa > Chordata > Mammalia > Primates > Indriidae > Indri > Indri indri. Next base: position 9,403 of record RJWJ010022953.1, on the reverse strand, counting down.
GCCCCTGAACAATTTTAAGCGGGAGCATGAAATAATAAGATGTACCTTTCAGAAGTGTCATATGGTAGCAGTGCGGAGGAAGGAATGGCAAAAAGGAAAGGCAGGGCCGGGCACAGTGGCTCACGCCTGTAATCCTAGCACTCTGGGGGACCGAGGCGGGTGGATTATTTTGAGCTCAGGAGTTTGAAACCAGCCTGAACAAGAGTGAGACCCCGTCTCTACTAAAAAAATAGAAAGAAATTAGCTGGACAACGAAAAATATATAGAAAAAATTAGCCGGGCATGGTGGCGCATGCCTGTAGTCCCAGCTACTTGGGAGGCTGAGGCAGTGGGATCGCTTGAGCCCAGGAGTTTGAGGTTGCTGTGAGCTAGGCTGACGCCATGGCACTCTAGCCTGGGCAACACAGTGAGACTCTGTCTCAAAAAAAAAAAAAAAAAAAGGTAAAGGCAGGAAGACTGCTTATAAGACTGTAGCACTAAGTTATGTGAGAGAGATGCTGGGGGCCTGGGCTTACCAAGAGCAATGGGGGATGAAGAGGAAGCGAGTTGGTTTTGAAACATATTAAGGAATTACACAGCACCCTATGATTAACTGGATGTGAGATGAGGAAAAAGGAAAAGTCTAGAATGACTTGGTAGCGGAGTCCTTCACCAAGACTGTGATCATAGAGGGAAGTGGAGAGACTCAGAAGCTGGGGACCGCTATCGATTTGTGAGTCACCCACACTAAGATGCTAGCTGGAGCCTTGAAGAGTACGAGAAGCCAAGGCCGAAAGTGTAGATCTAGCTCTGTCTTGATTGCAAAGGGAGGACAGAGGTCGGACAATATCTGGATGGGGGGACCAGGGCCGAGGGAGGATTCTTGTTGTTAGAGAGGAGGAACTTGGAAATACAGGATAAAGAAAGGGAAGGTGTACTTTCCCCGTTTTAAAGGAAATGAAAGGACACGAGATTGAAAATGTACGTAGAATAACCAACCTTCAAAAGGAGGAGAAACACCTCACTCCCTGAGACTAAAGGAAAGAAAATGATCATGGGTGTAAATAAAGGTAAGATCATAGTTGTACTGTATTTATTGAGGCTCACTGATGGCTTTAAGCCCAATAAACAATTTTAAACATTTTTCATTTACTTGCCCACTAATCATCATAACAATCCTATGAGATAAGCACTATTAATATCCCCACTCTACACTTGAAGAAACTTCATGAGAGGGCCAGAAATCCAAAGATGTTCATGCCAGTTCCCCTCAGTGTATTCTGTGAAGTAAGCGTCATATTCATCTACATGAGGAAGACCAAGGGACACTGGGAGCTTGTGGCTGAGACAAGTCAGGGTTTCTCAGCCTCAACACTACTGGCATTTGGCACCAGATAATGTTGTCCCATGTATTGTGCATGTTTAGCAGCATCCCTGGCCTTTACTCACTGGATGCTAGTACCCCCCACCACACACACACACACACACACACACCTGCTGTCATGACCATCAAAAAGGTCAAAAATGCCAAATGCCCCTGATGTGCAAAATCATCCCTCCCTGGTTGGGAACCACTGGGATAGATGCACAGAAGAGAGGGCTGACTCTGCACAGTCTGATGAAGCAGTGGACCCAGCTCTTTGCTGAGAAGAGAAAGGAATTAAGAAGATTCTGGGGATACATCCAGAAAGAAAGCACAGTATCACCAGTTTCTTTTCTGATTCTGTATAATGCAAAGCAAATGCAGCAAAAAGCCTTGGCACACAGAACCAGTGAAATCAATGCATATTGTTTGTAACTGACAGGCATCTGTGGTTGGGCAGGCCTCAGAGAATAAATCATCAATTTTCATAATAAATATGTGATATAGCGTTATCTATGGTACGTAGTTATCTCCCCGTTTCTCTGGCACAAACTTTATAAATCCTAGGAATTACAGACTTAACACTAAATGGTACTGTGCGAAATGTATGTTTTTTCTGTACTCAGAGATCTTTGCCTTCACATCCATCATTTAATTCAAGCCTGCCAGATAGAAACTTATTAAATATATTTATTTTCTCTTACTGAATTAAATTCAGTCTCTTCACAAGAAAAAGATTTCTGCAAAAACTGATGTCCCCTTTTCAGATGTGCATAGACCCACACCCACACCCACACGCCCATGCTGCTACCGGACCCGACGGTCTCTCAGAGAAGCTTACAGAAGAGCAAAGACTGAAACAAAGACTGACTTTTTACCAGCAGATCATCTGGTCAAATGAACAGCTGTGGAAATGTGGATCCTCTGAAAACACAACAGTAATTATTTATATTGTCATTTGTTGACCTTAGTGACAATTCTACACCATAATGTATAGTATAGCATTATAGTACAGTACAGTACAGCTATTTCTATAGTATTAGATTAAACCGAAAATATGTGGCTCCAATTAATGTATTAGTATCAGAGCATCGCCCCCTGGCTGCATCAGACGAACGGCACGTGCACACACAAGAAAGCCCCAAAAGGCGTGCTGGAGCTCGGAGTGAGCCCTCGCCCTGAGGATGGAGCTTTCTGGAGCAAGCTCCTGTGCTGACAGGCCCAGTCCCCAAGCTGTGGGATGCCCGTGGAGAGAGCTCCGGATGAGCCCTCCCGGCCACCAAGGGGTGCCCTCAGAGTTCCCAAGAGATAACCGAATTTGGACACGGGCATTGGCAACTGGTTCACAGTGTGGGTATGAGGGGCTGCTAACGCGGCAGTGATGCAACCTGGGCTTGCACATGTTTCGATGGCTGGGCCCCACTTAGGCAAGACGGTAAGGTTTCGCTGTATTTTCACCACGGGAGCTCGCTAACAGAAAACCAGCGGGCGGAAAGTATTCAGAAAGCGGAGTGTCTTGAGGGAAGCAGCTCACACGGAAAGAACGTCTGAGCGCGACGGGCGCTGGGGAAGGCTGAGGGGCCTTCCCTCCACCCGGCCTCAAGCCGCGCACCTCCCTGCGCCCGGGCGCCACCGCGGCCCACCTTCTTGTCCTGGCCCGGCGGGATGCCCGTGCCTTCCACTCCTTTCTGCAGTTCCGTGATGTCCACTATCCCGCGCCCGTGGCGGTTCAGCTTCTGGAAGAGCTCTTCAAAATAGCGGTCGGAGTCATGCTCCTGGCCGGCCAAGGTGGGCAGCAGGAAGCCCCACACCCGGCGCAGCATGGTCGCAGAGCGCCAGGCAGCCTGAAACAGAGGGAAAGCCCCGGGCGCAGGCCGGGCGGCAGCAGCCAGGTCCCGGCGCGCCAGGAGCCTCCGCCGCGGCTTAGCAACCGCCCTGCGACCGACCGCGCGCGCGCGGGAGGCGCCAGCTTCAGAGCCCCCGGGCCAGGGAGGGCCCGGGAGGGAGCGGACCGCTGCCCGGCCCTCGTTCCAATCTTCCTCTGCCAGTCCTGGCTGGGAACCCCCCTTTTTTTTCTAGTTAATATTCCTCTGGACACCCCCAGACAGCACAGTCTTAATTCAAACTCTAAACTGCCTGAGGGTTCCGAATTTTTAGATTTTTTTTTTCAGCAGAGCTCAGAGCAAGGTTGATGTCAATAAGATTCTGTGGGGTCTTCCTGGGCCAGTTCTCTCTCTCTTCCTCTTAGGAGGTTGTTGAAATCCAAAAACCCCTTCGTAACCAAAGAAGAAAATAGAAGAACTTTTTTTTATATTTATAAAAGGTGAAAAATAAGCATGAATTGACCATATTTATATTGACCACATATATAGGTAAGTAAGTACACAAATTGAGGGTAAACCAAGAAATTTGGAGCCCATTGCTTTTGCGTACTAGGAGTGATCTCTGGTCAGTGAGCTAAATGAAAGATGTGGTGAGAAATTTAGAGTCTATAATCAGCAGCAGCCAAAGAGAGCCACCAAAAGCACTGCTCAAGTCAAAGAACGGACCAGCCACGAACCGGCAATGGAGACGAGCAAAGAACACGAAGGACCAGCTGATACCAACCAGCATACTCTGAAGATCTGCACAGGCCATTTGCTGCAATGCCACAGAAGTCACAAGTAAGTCACATCCCTCTTTCAAACACCCTGATGCTCTCTTAGGGAGAGAACTAGTGAGCAAACACATTTTATCACAGAGGAAGTAATAATTCTTGAGCTAATTCAGTTACCAGTCCAAGCCTTAAAATAAATTAGATATTTGATTACTTTTTTTTCTTTTTGCCATTATCCAACAGGTTGGGATCAGGAAAAAGACCAGTTGAAGCAAATAGAGTACATTTTCTGCACATATCTGAATTTTAGTATGCACTGAGATTTAAAAGCCCTTGTCCTATTATTATTCTGAGCCTGTGTGAACTGATTTTACTGACTATTTCCTTATTTCTACTGATGTTGGGACAAGAAGACTGAAGGTGAAAAGCCAGCATTTAAAGATGGCAGAGCAGAAGGATAGGAAGTTCTTGATAGCATCACCAGTGAACCAATTCTGGAACTGGCTTCCCCCAGGCTTCTTTGGACAGGAGACAAATTTAACCTGTTATTTAAATTGCTTTTCATTGACTATTTTGTCACAGCTGAAAATGTCATAATTAAAAAATCATAACTCATGGAGTAATGATAAACTTAGGTGAGTGCAATTTTCCTTTTTATACTATCTCAGTTTATAAGTATTCTATAAGAACATAGCAGGGAACCTAATATATATTGGGGAATGAGAGAAGGCTTCTCTGAAATTTAGGTATAGTTAAGCTAAGACCTGAAAGATAAGTAGTTGTTGGCCATTTAAGAGGAGGAAAAAATAGTATTCCTTGCACTTTTAACATTCCTAAGAAGAAAAAGAAATTGGAAAGTTCAAAGAACTAAAGGGAAACCACTGTGACTTGAGAATAACGGACAACAGCAAGAGTGGTACAAGCCAAGGTGAGAAATGCAGAGTACCGTAGTCCATGGGAAAGGTCCTGGCTTTTATCCCAAGAGCAATATAGAGCTATATATCAGTCAGGATAAGCTAGGTTATGCTGTAATAACAAACAACCCCAGAATCTTGGCAGAGTGCAAGGGTGACTGTCTCATTCATACATGTGTCCATCATAGGTCAGCAGTGGGCTTTGCGCCTGGGATGTCATTGACCTTACTCTACAGTGCAGCCACTGTCTGGAACATTATTGATAGCCATGGCAAAGGGAATGAGAGCATGGAGAAGCATCCTATGGCTCTTGAAGCTTCTGCCTGTAGGTAACATTTACAATTTCTGTGCACAGTTCATTGGCCAAAGCAAGTGACATGCCCTCCTGACTGAGTTCTCCTGTAGGGAAGGATACTGAACATTGGTGACAGTCTATCCCAGGAACCACTTAAGAGTTTTTGACAGCAGTTAACTTGATTTAATTCACAGTGTAAAAAATCCTTCTAACTGCTGTGTGGAGATGGGGGAGGAAAATGGTCAGAGATAATGCAATGAGATCAATTAGATGTTTGGAGTGGTCATCTTGGACTAGAATGGTGGCAGTGGTGAGAGAGAGTAACAGATAGATCATGAAGTATTTTAAAGGTATAATCGAAGGAACTTTGTGAAGGACTGGATGGAAGGAAAGAATGGTACCAAAAATAACTTTCAGATTTCTGGCATGAAACACTGTGTAGATGGAGTTGCCAGTCTCTGTGATAGAGGAGATTGCTTGGGGATAAGATCAAGAGTTCAATTTTAGACATGTTAAGTTTGAGATGCCTGTGAGTCATGCAAGTGGCAGAATTTCATGCACAGCTTGAGAAACAGGTCGGGGCTGGAAATATAAATTTGCACGTCATTGGTATACAGATAGCTTTTAAAGCTACAGGAGAGAAGACGATCGCTTAGAAAATATAGAGGAAGAAGAGGGACCTAGACCAAGCTCTGAAAAACTCTAAACTGTAGATGTCAGATTGAGGCAAAAGAGTCAGCATAGTAGTGGTTAAGAGCTCAGGCTCAAATTTAAGTTTCTTGGACTTGAATAATCTTGGACAAGTTTCATAAATTCTCTGAGCTTTAGTTTCCTCATCGGTACCAGTTCTGTCTAAACACAGTCTGTTATGAGGATTAAGAAGAAATATGCTTAACACATGGCCTGACACCTAAAAAGCATTTCATAAATCAGCTGAGTACAGTGGCTCACACCTGTAATTCCAGCACTTTGGGAGGCCAAGGCGGGAAGATTACAGAAGCCAGGAGTTCGAGACCAGCCTGAGAATGTAGCAAGATTAAAAAAAAAAACAAAAAATTGGCCATGCATGGTGACATGAACCTATAGTCCCAGCTACTGGAGAGGCTAAGACAGGAGGATCGTGTTTGAGCCCAGGAGTTTGAGGTTGCAGGCAGCAATGATGATGCCACAGCACTCTAGCTCGAGCAACAAAATGAGACCCTGTCTCAAAAAAAAAGGGGAGCGGGGGGCATTTTGCAAATCATAGTTACTGTTATTTTTATTAAAGGAGACTTTGAGTAAAATGAAAAACTAGAATTGAAAAGTGTTTTTCGGATTTAGCAAGAAATGCATCAGCATTTTTGGTGAATTTGTGGAGCAGAAACCAGATTAAGAGAGTTAAAGATTGTGCATACTGCGCATAAAAATAAATCCCAGGTGAAGACATAAATGTAAAATGTGAAACCTTAAAACCATCGAAAATCTAGGAGAATAATGTAAAGTGTGAAACCTTAAAACATTGAAATCTAGGAGAATACTTTTGTGATCTCAGTGTAGAAAAGGAGTTCTCAAAACAAGATATAGAAAAGCATAAAATAAATTGCTGGTAGAATTGAAAACATCTTTTACATCAAAATACAGCATTAAAAAGGTAAAAGAGAAACGCCATAGATATAACAAAAATACAAACCTTACAACTAACAAAAGATAGTATTCAGAGTATATAAGGAATCCTATAAGTCAGGAAGTAAAAGATAAATTATCTAATTAATAGGCAAAGAATATGAACAGGGACCCCCCCCCCCAGGACCTACATTTATTAATGTTTCCACGTTGTCACAGTCCTCACCTCATTATGTTCTCACTTCTCTCTTTACTCTCTGGTCCACGATCCATCATCCGATCCATCCTAGTCAATGCCTTACTTATTGCTTTACTCCCTGCTGCCTCTTTTATTTCCCTTATTCATTTGGCAAAACCCTAACCTCGAGTAAATCCAGTTGTCCATATTCTCTGCAACTTCACCCCTACAGACTGCAGCTATAGACATCCTTCCTCGAATGCAACCAAAAACCAGGCGCAAACTCTATTGAGAGTTTGCACATATAATGGTGGAGAGATGAAGGGGGTCCATCCAATGGCTTCCATTTCTAAAGTGAAGAATGAAGCACTCCGGTGAAAATGAGGATGTAAGGTTGTGAGGGAGAGAGGATCAGAAAGACGGGATGTGAGGGCCAGAAGTTTGAAGAGATTGGAGAAGGTATAACATAGTTGCTGTGGAAAGTGGGAAGACTATGTTACGAGAGAAACTGACGAAGATTTTTGAGCACTCTGAGTACAAATTCGTGGTCATGAATTTATAGGATATCAATTTGTGAAACTTACAGTGCACCAGGTAGCTGAGAATAGGGCACACTGATCTTACGTAGTTGTAATGCTTTACTACCTCAGCGCCTCCCGTCAGAGCTGCCAGTATACCGACCTCCGCTCTGCTATGACATGCAGCTATTCCAGTCTACTCTCCAAGAGGGTCTTGGTGTACCCAGATTATGCATGATAGATCTGTAAGATAGAAGGGTCCAGGATCCCGGTGACTGAAACTTCATGTCAGCCCTAGAATGTATAAGTTTATGTGTAACAGAAATAAACTCAAACTGTAAGCCATTGGTATTTCAGATTTGCTGTCCCCTAACACTGATCCTAATTCTCACCAATAAAAATCCCCAATTAATAATGCACGACTATTCAGAATAGCAGAAACCAGGAAACTGCCTATGTTAAACCACAATAAACATGATTATGAATATAAGGGTTGAAACCAATAATTATATTAAAGTTAAAATAATTTTAGCATTTTATATGAAATCAAGATATTAGAAATATCTGTTTTACTAATTTTTATAAATCTATATATCAGTGATATTTATTAAATAAGTAACTATAGAAATGATAAATGAATATATCAATAATTGCACAAATTGCTTCAACATTTCATTTATCCAACATTTATTGAACACACTATGTGAACATACATATAGAATATGCTAAACAGTATGCTGGCTGCTAGGGATATGAAGATAAAACTAAAAGTCTCTAACTTTATTGAGGAGCTCATGGAAATATAAACAAGTCATTTTCTGTCTGCTTATTTTCAGTATTCCTTTTTATGAACAGATTTTGTAGACAAAAAATATTTTTTTAGCCTTTAGAAAAGATACCAACTTTGGTGGGGGGAAAGGCTAAATGTAGTTTGGCTCACTGATCAGTAGAGGGTGATAGAACATCGGAACGATAGCTAACAGTGCCTTTGTGGACCATGTTGTAGGCATTTTTCTATAAACATAATTCATCAACTATAATAATGTTTTCGCCAGATTCAATGAAATCTTTAGCTATGAATATAAGAGTACATAAATCCATTCTGAATAAAATACATTCACTATTTGGAAAAAATAAGATGAAAAAATTAACAATTTTCACTTATTCCTATTTTGTTTATCATTCTTTTTTACATTTTTTCTCCATAAAAACTCATCAACCAAGTAAATACATTGCATCAGTTTTTTTCTGATAAATATCGCAAATACAGTTTGTCTATCTTATCAGTATCTGATAAGTAGAACGGTCAAGTTAATGAAACCCAGTGTGATGGGTGCATGGAGCCAGCTGTGGCTGTTGACAGAATAAGAATGATAAAATCTTTATATTATCTGTGGGTAGCATGTCTTTGAAATAAGAAACTTGGTAACCCTCATTTATATCAGTTCCTTTGACTGTAATTCATCATATGTATTAATAATATTCATGTGATAAAACTTTTCAAAATGCAATTATAGCAAAGAATTTTATATTGTTAATAAACCACGATGTGTTTTCTACAAAAAGAAAAGGAAAGAAAAAGTGACTTTTCTTTATCAGAGTGTGTTTTGTTTAAAATTATTGTGGAAGTGCCTCTCTTGTTAATGTTATTATAGACCTAATTAACTCTCCCTTTTGAAGGGTATCAATCAGCAGTTATTTATGGAGCAACCACTGTATCCTCAATTTATGTGTATACAGAGAAAAAGATTTTTGAAACTTTTTTTTTTTTTTTTTTTGAGGCAGAGTCTCACTCTCTGGCCTGGGGCGAGTGCCGTGGCATCAGCCTAGCTCACAGCAACCTCAAACTCCTGGGCTCAAGCAATCCTACTGCCTCAGCCTCCCGAGTAGCTGGGACTACAGGCATGCACCACCATGCCCGGCTAATTTTTTCTATATATATTTTCAGCTGTCCAATT
>RJWJ010022952.1:0-26346 GCA_004363605.1 Indri indri | reverse complement strand
TAAAAAGAGGAAGAGACAAGAGCTAGCTCTCTACTTCCAAGGAAGGCCATGTGAGGACATATCCAGAAAGGGACCCTCATCAGAGCTGGACCAAGGTGGCACCCTGATTTCAGACTTCTCAGCCTCGAAACTGTGAGCAATTTATGTTGTCTAAGTGACCCAGTCTATGGAATGCTGAGCAGCTCAAACAAGGCAAGCAATAATGCAAAAATGGTTTACAGGAATGAAGTGAGGGTTTTGTACGTAGTCTTTGGTGGGGACAGCTCCAGGAACCACATTAGTAGGTTTGTTTGTTGGGGCCCTCTTTATACCTCTCTCCCTTCCTGTCTATGTGCTCCAATTGACATTTTCCCAATCTCTAGCCTAGTGCTAGGGTCTGAATGTATGTGTTCCCCCAAAATTCATATGCTGAAATTTAATCCCAAATGTAATAATATTAAGAGGTGGGGGCCTTTGAGATGTGATTAAGTCATGAGGATTCTTCCCCCATGAATAGGATTAACGTCCTTATAAGAGAGGACCAAGGGAGCTGGTTTGCTCCTTCTGCCATGGGAGGACAATTAGAAAGTGCTGTCTATGAGCAAAAGGCCCTCACCAGATGCTAAATCTGTTGACATCTTGATCTTGGACTTTGCAGCCTCCAGAACTGTGAGCAATAAATTTCTATTGTTAATAAACTACCCAGGCTAAACTATTTTCATATAGTAGCCTGAACAGATTAAGACATGTACCTGCAATAGGATCTAAACTTTTGGCCCAGACATTAATGGTTAGGGGCAGGGTCAGTGGCATCAATAAAATCAGTGAACAAATCAACATATATCTGCCATCCAATCTAATTTGTAGTTTTGTGTTTGCATCAGCCAGCAAGCTCAACTTCCATTTATAAACTTTTTTGGTCTGAATTTGTATTTTGAATCAGTGTCCTCAGGCACTTTAAAATTATTAAGGTGGAAGAAACTAAGACAATAGACAACTGATTGCTTAATTTGTATTGGAATGCATGACAGATTATATAGATGCATATATCATTAATGTGGTTTAGTCTAGTCTCAATGAGAGAAATATTATTATTATTTGTAATTAAATAGAAGTAAAACATGCATCTAACTAATAGTAGAGTTCAGTTGTTTTCCCCCACCCCAAAAGAAATCATATACTTTTATTCTCTACATATCTTCAAATGAAAATGTTAAATCCATGAAGTGCTCTCTTAATATGCACTTATCTGTAATAGAACTTATCACATTGTGAATGTTTATATGGCTTAATTGTTTAATCTAGGGTCTAGAACAAGGTCTTAATTTGAAGACACTCTGTATTATCCTCTTTATATTTCTACTACTTAGAAGAGTGCTTCTAATACAATAGAATCCATCCATCCTCTAGTTGAAATGTTGGTGCTCAAAACAGAATCATCATTGAATAGGCATTCTTTAATGAGTAAACATATTCTGAATGACAAATCTGCGTAAGGTGCCATTCAGGCGGATACATGTTAAACAAATTGTTATGACCCTTCTCCTAAGTCTAGTGGGGCACATAGGCAATCAAAAGGTCTTGCAAGAAAGTGGGAAATCAGAGTTTAAGGTCTCTAACGAAATGTTTTATCGGGCCATGAGCATTCATGACAGCATATTTAGGGCTGTAACCTAATGTTTTCCTGACAGTAGCAAACATATTTCTTATAGTAATTTAAATTTCTGATGAGTTGTTCTTCAATAATATTGGCAATTTCACATTATCTTATTTATCTGACATTATAAAAATTGCATATCTGATTTTACAACAACAATAAAAACAACATAATACCAATGAACATATGATTTTATTTTATGAATGTGGGAATTTGTTGGGAATAGCTACCAATCCAAATTGGTTCAAAATGATTTGTGCAAATAGCATTATCTCTAAATATAGTTGATTAATTAGTTTTGATATCTTATACTGCTTTGCTCCTTTCTATGTTCTTTAAAGGATCTGAAGACACTTTTAATAATATAGTTATAAAATATAAAATTCAGTACAATTAAAAGAATTTAGTCTCGATGTCCCAAGTGCATATAAACAGAAGTAAATATATGATAAGCATATATAAATGTATATTTAAAGTCTTCTTTGAATTTTAGCATTAACATTATTTGATTACAAGAAAATAAGCTTTTAATAGTCTACAGATGTTAGTCTCTGTGTGTTCCTGCAACCACACATAATTGTTCTGTTATTTTGCTAGTGCCTCTGTAAGGAGAAAACTTCTTAGAATTGTCCTCTGTTATGTAGACATGACCTTATATAACCAATATTTGATAAAAAGATTCTTGTCTGAAAGATCATACTTTTTAAAAAATTTTATATGAACTTGCTTGCTCAATCAAATACATTACTTAGAAGTATTTATACCATTTTTGTTATTTTTTTCAACAGTGTAAGTATAAAGTAACTATTTTTCCTTATTACTGTCAATCTTCAAAATTATCTTTATGAGCAAGTGCTCAAGTTCATTGATAGAGAAGTGATGCAAGAACTCTGAAGACTGAGTTCATATTCCTGTACGTAAATGATTTCTAAAAGTACTATGAGTAAATGTACCTAATTATGGTTTGGGGAGATCTAGTGGCTCTAGGTAAATTTCCTTATAAGTAGAATAAGCAAAAACTCTATAAGGCCTGTTATCTGTAGGAAAATCAATTTCATTAAAAGTACAGTAATATGAAACCTACATTAAGATTGTTCTTGTATACAGAATTTACCATTACAAAAGAATAAATAAAAAAATAAAAAGTTAATATTAATCAAGTGGGCAAAAGTACAGGAGGTATCTTAACCAAGGACAGGCTTTTTACACCACAGTCTTTTACAAACCAACAAGAAAAGAATTAGTGTCAATAATTTATATTCATTAAGTGTTCCTGGAAGAACGTTTGTTTTGCTGCAAGTTGTTACTCAAAATTATACTAGGCATTTGGGAACAATATGATGGTGTTTGTTTAAAAATAATTAAGATTGTTCTAATGCAAACTCTATGAAATATTTTTAAAACATAATCATCCAACTGACTATATAAAATCAAATAATTTGGAAGGCACATTGGAACACATCTGTAGTCCCAGCTACTCCAGAGGCTGAGACAGGAGGATCACTTGAGCCCAGTTGTTCAAGGCCAGCCTGGTCAACATGGACAGACCCCTTTCTGTAAAAAAAAAAAAGAACAAGGTCAAATAGTGTGTTGCATAACATGCATTCTAAATGTATTTATGATTTCAGAAGGACTAGAGGTATTACAATAAAAGCTGGAGTATGGATAATTGGCTTGGGTACAGGGGTATCTTAAATGTGAAAGATCCAAGAAGAAAAACAAAAATAATGCCCAGAGTCAGAAAAAAAAATGAAGACTACAGTTATCTAGGAGAGAAATTAGAGGTAAAAAAGAGTTTTAGGCAGTGATCAGCAATGACACTAGGTATAAAATACGATGCAAAGTTGTGGAATGCCTTTATAACTTGGGAAATGAATCTAGACTTTATTCATATGATTAAGAGATGTAGAAAATACGATTGTGTTTTAATAAGACCATAAAGAAGTATGGAATATGGCAAAATTCAGAAACTTCACTTATTTAAACTGGACATTGATCTTATCATTCCTAGTCAAATGTGTTTGTCTTCCAGGACATGTTTGAGAAGATGACCTACTTTTCTTGCCCCATTTTCTGGTGCTTTAACAGACTACCACAGACTGGGTATAAGGAAACATTTATTTGGCTCACAGTTCTGAAGGCTAAAAGTCCAAGAGCATGGCATCAGCATCTGGTGAGGTCATTCCATGGCAGAAGGGAAAAAGGTGAAAGCAAGCCAGGAGATAGAAAGAGGAAATCAGGCCAAGCTCATGTTTTTTTATCAGAAACCCACTCCCAAGATAACTAACTCAATCCAGATAGGGCATTAATGCCTTTATGAGGAAATAGCCATATGGCTGTAATTGCAATTAAGTTTACAGCACATGAACTTTTAGGGGACACATTCAAACCATAGCATTACCTCTATTGACTAAAGACAATCTTTGGTTATGGTAATAGGCAGATAAATAAATGGCTAATTGTGGATGGCATAAGAAAATCAGTGGTAATCAATTAGCTAGTTTCATTTCTTGGGAGAAGAGATGTATCTTTTACCTATATATAGAAAAGTGTTTCAATGATGGTGGTATAATACAGGGTAAGCATACTAGACGGGCCTTGTAAAGGAGGCAGAAGCAGTGATTACATCAAAATGGAAGCAAGGTAGAAGATGTGTTTCTTTTTCTAAAAAATGCCAGCGTGTACCCAAAAAAGAAAAAAAAAAATTGAGAAAAGTAAGGACATTGTGTAATAGTCACAGACACTACTTGTTATTAACCAAATACTTTTCCTCTGCTTTCTTCACTCAGGGTAAGCTCGCCTTTTCCAGCTTATCTTTCTATTGCTTCCAAGCTTGGCCTATAAACATCTTTTATTCCAGTGGTTTTCAATTGCAGGAGATTTTTCTCCCTGGGGAACACTTGGCAATAGCTAAAAGTATTTTTAATTGTCACACTGGGGAGTAAACTACTTGCATGCAGTGAATACAAGTCAGGGACGCTGCCAAACATCCTATAATAAGCAGGACAGTCCCCCACAATCAAGAATAGTTTAATCCAATGCCAGTAATACTGAGGTTGTGAATCCCTGCTGTATTCTATTTTCCCTTTGCTGCCTGTATGTTTGGTGTTCAGAACAAACTAGTTCTGGAGATCTGCTGTACAACATAGTGCAATATGGTATTGTGCACTTAGAAATTTAAGAGGGTGGATCTTTAAGTGTTCTTTCCACACAGACACAAAGCAAAGAGACACAAGGAAACTTTTTGGGGTGACGGATATGTTCATTACCCTGATTCTGGTCATGGTATCACAAATGTAGGTATATGCTCATACTAATGAAACTGTATACATTAAAAATGTACAGTTATTTGTATGTCAATTATACCTTGATAAAGCTATAAGAAAAAGAAATTGAGAAAAAGTAAATATTTATGATTTTGTCATTATATATTAATATTACAGTAGTAACCCTAACTTAATAGAGAAATAAATACATTACTGATATGCACAGCAGTATCATAAGATAATTCCTCCAGAGGAAGGTGGTCAGAATTAGAATTCTTTTAAAGAAAAAACATTAATACCTACTACAGTGCAAATTAAAAATTCTATTTTACATGTAAGATTGACAATTTTCACTTCGTATGATATTTAGACTGTTGTAACAATAAGGAGTAGGAAACAAATACCCACATAACTGAGGAAAGGGCAAATAAAAAAGAAAAGTTGAGGTTATTTTAAAAATATATCAAAACCTTGAAAAGATGCGTAGTCCACTTGGAATTTATATCAAGGAAATATTTATGAACTCTATCTTAGTAATATTTATTTTAGGTAAACCCTGTAAAGCACCACAGTTTTTGAAAATAAAATAGCTTAATAGCCCTCTATAGTATATATCAATATGATGAAAGATTTTCTACTATTAAATATCATTGGTATTTTAAAATGGCATATCATATTATGTAGAAATATATAGAAGGAAGCTAGAAAGGGTTTATCATCCAAGAAGAAAACAGTGGTTATTTCTTGGTCATGCAAGTGACTTTCTTTTTTATTTTTATCTCTATATTCTAAATGCTATAAAAGAATCACTTTTGTAATTGTGAAATATTTCTTATTCTGGAAAAAAACAGGCCATTAAAAGCTGCTGGGTCTTAAAGTATGGGACCTCTAAAAAGTGCTGTAGGACTTTTCCTTTAGTGACATTCACCAAGATCTACTTTGCTTTGAAGATTTTCTTGCATTTTACCTTTTGCTTAACTCCTGCACATACGTTTTGGCTGGTGGTGATATTAAAAGACTAAGAAAAATGGCTTAAGAGTGAAAATCAATATATGAAATAAGCAGGGAGGTAATATAATTAAATATATAATGTACAGTCTCCTACAATACTTGATAATTCTCTTTCTGTGCCATAACATAATTACTGTATGTTAAGGATAGGCTCAGCCACTTATAACATGAAACCCAAATCATTCTTTCTCAAACAAAAGAAAATGTATTTTGCTCATACAAGAAGACATTTAGAAGTATATGGCATTAAGTTTGGGTTCTGGGCTGCACATTGGAATGAAATGCCAGCAAAGCCAATCATGTTTTTATCCTGGTGGTTCATTCCACAGTGTCAACTCTTCATCATAATCAACCTGCAGGTGATAAGAGGAGGGCCTAAAGGGAAAAGATTCATACAGACTGAATTTGTGTCATTTAGAAAAGTTTTTCAGGCAGCAAGGCCCAGTGACTTCTGCTTACACTTTATTGTCCAGACCTGGGTCACATTGCCACCTTTAGTTGCAAGAAAGACAAGAAAATGTAACTCTTTGGTTGCATGTATTGCAAAGCCTCACCTTCCCTAGTTAAGAAGAAAGGGGGGAATATATATTGGGTGGGCAACTATTCTTGTCTGCTACAAATACATATTCCTTCTCTTTTCTCAGCTGTCATCTCTTTATCCAGCTCTATGCTTTCAGTATGTCTAATTTTGAATTTGGATATATATTTAATCACTTAAAACTATTAGTATTTCCTTCAGCTTTAAATGAGAGAAAAAACTAATTTATCTTCATTTTTCTAGCACAGATTCCTGGGTTGAAGCTTCATTTTACAAGCTACAAAATTAACTGTATTTTGACCAATCCACAGATCTATTTAAGGAGAAAGTATATTAGTATGCTGTATTTGAGAATGGATTCTTGATGAAAAATGGCTAAAGGAAAAAATGTAATTTTACTTTCATCAGCCAGAGGAAAAGAGCAAGTGTTATGAAAACACTTTTGAAGACCTATACCAGTAATGAATCTTGGTGCCTCAAATGAAACTAAATGCTTGCAGTATTGCAAAATGTGGAGGTGCCTTAAAAATCTGAAAACAAAATCAAACGGAGAAAGGGAGTGAGAGAGAGGGGTTGATAAAAGAGGACAGGAGAAGAAGAGAGAGGAGAGGAAAGAGTAAAGATAAAACAGAGATGACAGAGACAGAAAAAATCAACACAGGAATCTGCTATGGTTTGAATATCCCTTCCAAAATTCATGTTGAAACTTAATCCCCAATGTGGCAATATTGAGAGGTGGGGCCTTTAAGAGGTGATTAGTTCATAAAGACTCTACCTACATGAATGGATTCATCCATTCATAGACCGATGTATTAATCATTTATCGATTGATGGATTAATCCCTTATCATGGTGGGGAGCTGGTGGCTTTATAAGAAGAGGAAGAGAGACCAGAGCTAGCATGTTAGTATATGCAGCCCAGTTGCCACATAATATCCTGTACCACCTCAGGACTTTTCAGAGTGTCCCCAGTAACAAGAAGGCCCTCATCAGATGCAGAACTTCAACCTGGGACTTCTCAGCCTCCATAATTATAAGAAATAAATTTATTTTCTTTATTAGCTACCAAGTTTCAGGTATTTTGTTATAAGCAACAGAAAAGGAACTAAGATAGCATCAAAATGGAGATCAAAGAGAAGAATAAGAGAAAGATATTTTTCAATGGGGATTAAAAATAACTCCTGTAATTATAGAATTAAAGTTAGAAAGATAAGGTACAAAGATTTACATTTTCTATAATAAGATAGTATAAGCCAATAATAAAATAAATTAGACTAAGTAGCACAATTTAAATGAGGAATAAATAAGGAAATGTTTAATTTTTATTGAAGAAAAGACAAAGTAGTATTTTCATATTTCCTGAACCATTATGGGTTTTATAAAATCATGGATAATTTGAGGAATTATCATTTTTTTCTATTCTTAATATGATCTAAATATTCTTTCTCTTCTTATAATACACAGATAAAATAATCACGTTGACATAAAGTGCATTTCTTTCTAATTTTTTGATACAACCTAAAGGTATGTTTGAATGGGAAAAAAAGCAAAAGCAAATGAAGTGAATAACTGGCTGTGATTATTACCAATATGTAAATCAGACATGAGGCATATTTATCCTCACAACACACTTCAAATCTTCAGAGCAAAAAAGTGAGCAGGTTCTTAAAATTCCAAGAAGCTTTTAAGCATTGCATTTGAGACCTTTATATGAATCCATTCACTCTGAACACCTTGCTACTATCTAGCTAAGAAGGTAACTATTCATAATTACCAAATTAGACCTTTAAGGCAGAACCCATTATAGTATAAATTAGAATAAATAAAAATGAACACACATAGCTTCAAGTCCCAGAAGGTAGACCCAAGGAGCCCAGTGCACAATGGGGCTATATTATATCACTGCCAGGCTACTGATTCCCAACTAGTGATGGTAGAAACTTTATTGCCAGTAAAATCTCATGTTAATCCCCTTGTCTAAAGTCACTAATTTTTCTTAGAAGACAATTCCATTAATTTACTTACGAGTATATACTTTCAACTTTCTCACATGCACAAAGCTGACAATGAAGAAATTAAAGAAGAAAAGAAGAGCATTGGAGGTAATAATTCATTCAGAATTTACAAATGTAAAAATTTATGTTAACTCAGAAAGTGCATATTACTTAATTAATAAGCATCTGTTGTAAATTCTGTGTAGAAGGATCAATGTATGCAAAGATCCTGATATAGGAGTGAGAAGAGGGGGCATGGCAGGGCCACTGCACAGAATGGATAATTAGCTGAAGTGCAGATTGAGGTAGGAAGTCAAGACTGATTAGAGTCAGAGAAAAGAACAGAATATTCAAGGTCTTTTGGTTGCTACAGTACTATAGTGTAGTTTGAAGTCTGGTAATACGATGCCTCCATATTTTTCTTTTTGCTTAAAATTGCTTGGCTATTCTGGATCTTTTTTGATTCCAAATGAAGTGTAGAATTATTTTTTCTAGATCTGTGAAATATGACATTGGCATTTTGATGGGTATTGAATTGAATCTGCAAATCACTTTGGGTAGTATGGACACTTTAACAAGGTTGATTGTACCAATCCATAAGCATGATATATTTTTCCATTTGTTTGCATCATCTGAGATTTCTTTCCTCAGTGTTTCATAGTTCTCCTTTTGGAGATCTTTCACCTTCTTGGTTAAGTATATTCCTAAGTATTGTATTTTCTTTGTAGCTATTGTGAATGGTATTGAGCCTTTCACTTGACTCTTAGCTTGACTGTTATTGGTATATAGAAATGCTACTGATTTGTGTACATTGATTTTGTAACCTGAGACTTTGCTGAATTTATTTATCAATTCCAGGAGTCCCTGGATGGAGTCTTTGGGATTTTCTAGATGCAAGATCATATTGTCTGCAAAAAAGTGATAGTTTGATCTACTCTTTCCCAATGTGTATACCTTCTATTTCTTTCTCTTGTCTGATTGCTCAGGCTAGGGCTTTCAATAATATGTTGAATGGAAGTACTGGATGACAAGGGTGGACAGCCTTGTCTTGTTCCAATTCTTAGGGGGAATGCTTTCAACTTGTCCCCGTTCAGTATGATTTTGGCTGGTGGACTTATTATGCATGGCTTTTATAATTTTGAGACATATTCCTTCTATGCCAAGTTTATTGAGGTTGTTTATCATGAAAAGTTGCTGGATTTTGTCAAATGCTTTTTCTGCGTCTATTCAGATGATCATATGGTATTTGTTTTTGCTTCTGTTTATGTGGCGAATCATACTTTATTGATTTACATATGTCGAACCATCCTTACATCCACATCTACACATCCCTGGTGTGAAGCCCATTTGGTCATGGTAGATTATTTTTTTTGATGTGCTGTTGAATTTGGTTAGCTGGTATTTTTCAAGGATTTTTGCATCTATATAACCAAAACAGCATGGTACTGGAACAAAAACAGAGACATAGACCAATGGAATTGAACAGAGAACTCAGATATAAAACCATCTACCTACGACCAACTGATCTTTGACAAAGCAGACAATGCTATACACTGGGAAAAATAAGCCCTATGCAATAATTGTGCTGGGAAAATTGGATAGCCACATGCAGAAGAATGAAGGAAAGGGCTAATATCAATAATGTACAAAGAACTCAAACAAGTCAGCAAGAAAAAAACAAAACCACATTAAAAAGTGGGCAAAAAACATGAACAGAAGCTTTACAAATGAAGACAGACAAATGGCCAATAAACATATGAAGAAATGCTCAATGTCACTAATCATCAGAAAAATCTAAATTAAAATCACAATGAGATATCACCTTTCCCCTGTCAGAATGGCTATTATTAATAAGTCAAAAAACAATAGATGCTGGCATGGATGCCAGCATCCACGATCCTTGATCTCTGCCTCAATTAACCTTAAGGCTGACTCAGTACTTTTCACATGCATCAGTTACAAATCCACCCACATCCTAAGTAGGGCCAATCCTCATTGATTCTTCTTTTATGTGACAATTCCATGAAGAGAAATTGGAGACCGTGTATACTGCATGGCACACACACCTGTGAAGCTCATAAGATATTTCTTTCTCTACAGCATTACTCCTTTGGCTTTCATTCTCTGAATGATGTCTGTCTTCTTATATTCCTCTTTTCTCCATTTTTTTATTCCACCTATGTCTCTTAAATACTTCTCCCATAGAATTTAGGACATAAAATTTTCAGCTGGAAAAATTGCATTCTCCATGGGATGCTTGACTGAAACAAACATATGCCATCAATATATTGAGAAGAACATACAGAGGCATACTCTTTGTGAAGCCAGGGCTATGGATGGATGGACGATGGTGATATGAAGCAAACCATGGCTTACTTTTAGTAATCCTGTATTATTGTTCATTTTTTCATTGAAAGATTGTGTGTTCAAAAAAACTATTCTTTAGGTTATATTGGCATATCATGTGGACATTTAGCTACATTGAAATTAAATTCATTCAAATGAAATCTAAGATGTTCCCAAATTCAAGTAGCATGTCTAGAATACTGATTCAAACTACTTAGGTTTGAAACCTGATTACATAACCTTGAATAAATTACTTAACCTGTCCATCACTTGATTTTCTCATATGTAGAGAGGGGATAACAAACTTTTACAATTATTGTGATGGCTAAAGGAAGAATTTTTCTGAAGAACATAATAAACACCCAATTACTATTTTACTATTGTTACGAGAAATATAGTGTCTCCATAAGCAAAAAGCAATTATTAATAACAGAGATAGCACTGTTTATAAGCAAATGATGTGATCATACTGCGCATGTTAGACTTATTGCATGAATTAAAAACTCAAAATTTATAATTGATGCTTGAAATTCTATTAAATATTTAAATTCTATTTTAATGTATTTTACTACTATGTTAATATACGTTAATCAGAATACTGAAAAGGACTTTATGTACTAGAGTTCTACCTCCATACTTCAAAAATGAAGACATCTAAGGTCTGGTAATTTATGTGACTAACAGAAGTTTTCACAACTATACCAAAAGAAAATTGCCTTAGGTTAAAAAAAAAATGTAGTGAAAAATGTTGAAATTTGACCAAAATGAGTGTTTGCTCAATTAGTTTGGGGTTTTGTATGTAATTATGTTATTTGCAAAATATTAAATAGCCAAAACTCATGCATAAAAAAATTTAACATGACAGATTTAAGTTTTTTATTCTGGAAATTTGTTATGATGAATAATTCTTAAAAGTCAAAAGCTTCTAATTAGAAGAAAAAATAATAGTTGTCTTTTAATAAAATTTTATGTGCCTGCCTCATTGCACTGTGTATGCTTAACATGGGTTATTTTCAATCTTCCTGTCAACACTGCTAAGATTGCATTTAGTCTCTCTTTCTCTGTCTCTTGCTTCTTCTCTACCCACCCCCAATCTTTTTCCTACAAAATATTTGGGTATATCTGACTGTAATTTGTATAACATTTTCGTGTTATATTCTTTACTGAGTTAAAACAGCCATAGCTGTTTTAGCATGGCTCATTTCATATGATCAAAAAATCTACATGGATGAATTAAGATTTCAACAGAACCATACACTAAAGTTAAAAGAAAGCTAAAGGAATTTTTATTACATTAAAGTAGGTGATAAAATGTCATTTTGCTGAAGATTTTAAATCAGCAAAGTTTATTAAAATGAAATGAAGCATTATTATTATATAATGGGCTCTCATATGAGGGACTGAACTCATTTTTAAGACTACCTGAGTATGAGTCTTTCCATTTTACAAATGAGGCAGCTAATTCCTACAGCAATGGAAAATAAAGTCATTCAACCAGTAATGATGGCAAACCACCTATATCCTAAAAACACACATATCATTATTTTTACAGTTTACTATTTCATATCACTGAATATTGTTTATCATAAATTTAAACACCTTTATGTTGCCATAGACTATTATGAAAAACAGAAAATATCTACATTTTTAAAGTAAATTACTCTTTACAAATAAAAGTACTTAAGACTCACACTCAGGTAGTCGTTGGGAGGATTATGTGAGATTTTGGTGTGCAAAATGAAATGATTGGATGAAAGGTATCTGGAATACGTATGACCCTCTGAGAAATATTAGTTTCTTTTATTTCTTACCTTGTGTTTTTTAACTGTTTCTCATAGTTTAAATATGCCATAATTTTTTGTTTAGGTCATCTCCAGCTTTCCATTATTGTCAAGTTTAAATGAGCATATGTTTGCATAAAACATTTCTATATTTAGAATGTCTATGGCTAGATTCACAGAGTAAAAACCTGAACCCAAGCATACAAATATTTTAGGATTGTTAATGAAATTATAAATTCCATGTCATTTATTAATAAAAGAGAGATTTATCATTGATAAAATTTAGAGCAAAAAATCAGATTGATTTCTGTTGTTGTTTGCCCTGCCCTTGCAAACAGTTTTAGAATCAATATTCTCACTGTTGAGGAAAAATGACTATCTATTTATAATTATATAAATATTGGCAGCACTCAGGGTTGTTTTTCTTTCTCTGCCCAGCAAGCCACTTGCAGTATATTAGCAAATACTTCCCAGTGAAAAGATTTGAAATCCTGTGCCAGGACTGCGTCTTTAGGGAATGGAACAGCTGACAACAAATTTCATCAGAACTTTTTTATTAAGGCTTACTACTAATTGACAGCATTCAAGTAACCTGTTTATATCCTGGCTTTATGCTATTGCCATACAAATGAAATGTTGTTGTAGGTCAAGTGATTTATTTATTCACTTTCTGGCAAGTTTGATTTATTTTTTAACAGAGTGTTGGCCAAAATCTATCATTGTTTCTTTTGCCAGGATTCATTGCAAAGGTGCTATTGTCTGCCTGCCTTTTTATTTCATGTCTCCCTGGTTATGTCTGCCATTGCTACAAAAGCACATTCCCCAGTTCCCTTTATCTGCATGTTTCTTTCACATGAAGCTATTCAGTCAGTCTCTACTCCACTTCCTTATCCTGAGCTTGTCTTTTCCTCAATTAAACTTTGGTATCTTATGCCTTAACTCCGTAGGGTGCTGGTATTCCCTGAGCCCAAATGACAATTGTCTTCTAGGTGGTAATGGTTTAGCATCCACTAAAGACAAGTTTTAATATTGAAAAGATAATCTCTCATTTCTTTAACCAGAGGAATGAGTAATATGGGCAATAGTAAAACTTTTTAGTGTGATTGGGTAGTGTTCTTGCTGAGAGTCCTCCAGTCATGTTATTACTTATAGGTCTGGGCACCATCAATTACATGTGGCTTTTCAATTTTTTCCACAATCCATACACAGGATAAGACTAAAGGACCTCATGTGTGAAGGAAAAGAAATAAAATATTATGGTGCATTTTCTTTTTAACTGAATTAATGATTCTTATTAAATATTGTTTTCTTTAAATGTTCATTTTTTACTTGTATAAATTGAAGCAATTTACTAACACTGGTAATCATGGTTAGGGAAAAATGTCAGGGGAGGCAGCATGTTGTTATGGAAATAAATCTGTCCTAAGTAATGTAGGAATCTAATTTCTGGCCAGTGTGCTTACACTAAATGGTGGAATGACTTAATTTTATTATTTTGGTTTCTTGATCTGTAAATTGAGAAATGGAGTTACGTGATTGCTGAAATTTATTTAAAGATCTTAAACGTATGACTAGGGCATAATTAAAAGCAAAATTTGTCTGAAATAATTTTTGACATAAAAACTTTCAGCTTTTTTAAGGTGAAAATCTCACAATGAAATGTAATATTTCCTTATAGTATTTGAACACAGAAAGAATATTCTTATTTGCAAATTGTCTAAAATTTCTAAATTGGAGTAGCACTAAATAGAACAATCCTTGCTAAAACCCTTAATTAAAACAAAGTGGATGATTTTAAAAGAATGCTAGTTTCTTACATTCAACCAAGATCATAAAAAGACAAACAGGAAAGAAGCCAATTTCATTCAGGATATTCACTTGGCTGCAGCTAATTCTTTGTTAGGAATTAGATTAAGTGGTAGAGGACTCTGTGGTTGTAGCGCAGAAATGATCAAATATTCTCATTGATTGTCCATCTCATTAGCTTTCTATTTGTATAACAAGGTTTCTTTGCTTCCTCTAATTGCATTAGAAGTATCAGACTTTACTGGGAAACAGAAATTCAAATTCTAATGCAAGATCTACGGAGATATAATTGCAAAGAATTTAGAAAGTTGTTCAAATTATATTTCTCAATTCCTTAATGTAAAGTAATGAAAATTTTGCTGGTTGTTGTTCATTTGTATGTTTGTTTTTCCCCCTGAAAAAGCAAAGTGTATTTAATCAATGGACTCTACATAGTTATTACTACATCAATATCATATTTCATTTTTAAGGGTTAAAATCATTGCAAATCACTTAAAAGCATTTAAAGACTTGCATTTAAAAAATATCCAAATGGAAATATTGCATTTAAATCCTTGAGTAAATGAAGTACAAAATATATTTAAAAATTACAGCAATTAATAAAACAGTGAATTAATTGGAAAGTAGTATTAGACACTGAAGCAGAAAAAATCCCTCTCTCAACATTTTTAGGCTAGCAAATTAAAAAAAAAAAGGACTACATCACTGTTGGATTTTTTCCTAGTATTTAACATGATTTTCCCAATGGATATACTGTCTTAGAACTTCTAGTATCTTGACAGATGGTGCCATGACAAAATTGGTCAATATGTATTATAGCGAATATGTAAAATTTCTGACATAGACTGGTAAGAGAGAAGTAAAGTAATAATTACTGCCGGTCAGATATCAATCTCCAAATAAGAAACTAGGTTGAAGTTTTAACGTAGTGAGGGGTGTGAATTCTTTTCCTAGTATACACACTGCTCTATAATTTAACTGCCAATGCATGTAATAAGTGATTGGTTCTAAGCCAGGCTTTGCAGTTAGAGTAACCCTGAAATAGAGCAACTTTGCAAAATACCTCTTCAGTGTGTTTTTGGTTTGTAGTGTATGTGTGTTCTCACATAAATATGTGCTTACTTTTACCAGTTTTGTTGTCACTGGTTGCAAAATAAGTCCCAAAGATCTTCATGCTTTTAATGCTTTTGAGAAATTTATTTAATATTTCAATTACATTTTCCTTGAAAGCATGAAAGAAATAAAGTCTGAACCCATTTAACTCCAGTACATTTTTTCTTTACATTTACACTGAATTAGATCCAGATTGGCGATGGTAAGTTGTTCCAAAGAATATTATTGGGGCATATGATAAAATCTCACTATTGACTGTAACTTTTTTTAAGTCTTTTTGTTCGTTTTATTTCAGCGTATTACGGGGGTACAAATGTTTAGGTTACATATATTGCCTTTGCCCCACCCAAGTCAGAGCTTCAAGTGTGTCCATCCCCCAGACAGTGTGCACCACACCCATTAGGTGTGAATATACTCATCCCCTCCTCCCCACTGCCACCTGCCCGACATCCAATGAATGTTACTACTATATGTGCAAAAAGTGTTGCTCAGTTAATACCAATTTGATGGTGAGTACATGTGGTGTTTGTTTTTCCATTCTTCGGATACTTCACCTAGTAGAATGGCCTCCAGCTCTATCCAGAATAACACATGAGGTGCTAGATCACCATTGTTTTTTTGTGGCTGAGTAGAACTCCGTGGAATACATATACCACATTTTATTAATCCACTCATGTATCAATGGGCACTTGGGTTGTTTCCACATCTTTGCAATTGTGAATTGTGCTGCTATAAACATTCTAGTGCAGACTGTAACTTTATAGTAGTGTTACATCATGTTAATTTTCTTGATTTTCATAAATGCATTGTGTTTATGTAAAATAATAGTTCTGGTTTTTAGAAAGCTCACTGAAGTATTTAGGAATCATAAAAAATGATGCAGTGAATGATGTCTGCAATGTAAATTTTAGTAGCTCTAAAAAACTACAGGTATGTAGGTGTTCATGATATGTCAATGTAAGTTTATCAATTGTTATAAATTGTGTACAAATTGTGTATACATTGTACCACTCTTGTGGGGGATATTGATAATAACAGAGGCTATCTAAGTATAAGGGCAGAGGTTATATGGGAAATCTCTATATCTTCCACTCAATTTTGCTATGAACCTAAAACTGTCCCCCAAAATAATAAAGTTTTATTAAAAAAGAAAAACCTATACCACAGTTTATTAATCCACTTATGTACTGATGGGCATACGCTCAGCATCAAATTGGTATTAGCTGATCAACACTGAAGTGCACATAAAATAGCAACATTGATCAGGTATTGGGCAGAGTAGAGAAATGGGTATATTAACACCTAATGGGTGCAGTGAACCCCATCTGGGGGATGGACACGCTTGAAGCTCTGACTTGGGTGGGGCAAAGGCAACATATATAACCTAAACTTTTGTACCTCTGTAATGTGCTGAAATAAAAAAAAAAATTACACTTTCTACAAAAAAGAAGAAAAACCCTATGTGTATGTATACAAGCATTTTTATATATGCATATATAGAGAGAGGGATAGTATGTGTGTATATATACATACATATGTATGTGTGTGTATACACATGAGAGAGAGAAAATATGGTAAAGCAAACCGCACAAAATGTTAGCATTCAATGAAAATAAACAAAGTGATAAAGTATGTACAGGTGTTTTTTATTCCATTCAAACAATGCTTTCATTATTAAAATATGAAAAATTACATATATATGCATAATATATAATTTTTAATGTTAGCTCAGGGATCAGACAATATATGCAAAGAGCTGCATAATCTAATTGTAACTTTTTCCCAAATATAAAAATTCATTTCATTAACACCAGATAAAATCCACACAATCAGACTATTATCTAATTTGTTAAGTGTTTTTCATACAACACTATGAGTCAGATAATTATAAATTCACATGTAGTAATCCAAGCTTTGAGATGTCAGCAATTTCTCTATGCTAATAAACAGAAGGAGCAGACCTCGTACAAAATCAGATTCACAAATTCTGGTGTTATTTTCTTTCTCTTTTCAGATGTAAAAACTATCAAATTTCCATTTCAAACAATACAATTAAACGTAGCTGAGGGTTGTTCTATTTAGCATATGGGGAAAAATCTATTTATAATGGACACAGAGAAAATTATACAGATTTAAATCTTTGTTTAAAACCATCATCCCATTTTAATTTCTGCTGCTGTTTTAATTCCCTGTCCTTAATGTGAAAATTGTCCTACTGGGTACTAAAGCAGTTAGATAAATTCATTTGTTACTCAAATTGACAATTTTATTAATAGAGATAAATTTAAACTGTTGCGCTCTAAATGAAAAATATAAAATACATCACCCCTTACAAGGCTTTGCTTTAGAGAAAGCAATAGTAGGGCGAAAGACTATTTCCTCTAGAGAAATGTACCTAATTTATGGAGAAAAGTGGTTCTCACTTTTGCTACATTGCAAGATATTTTTGGTTTTTCTCTGACTCTGACTCATTCAGCAGATCTTTACAAAGCAAGGAAAGAGTTTTATTTAGAAGTTGGGCAATAAGGAATCTCTAAAACTCTACAAACATGATTTTTTTCTTACCTGGGAGGGTGTCTTCTTTCTTTCAGAGTGTAACCGTCTGGGATTATCCTAATTGCTGCCTTTGTATTACCTCCAAAACAAGCATAAACTAAAATGAAAGATGTTGAAGATTCTTTTATTTGTTCCAGAGTAAAGATACTTGTTTTACTACAGCTGATTTCTTATCATGTTCCTTTTCCTTTGGACTTATAAATTTCATTGAATTTAATTAGATATCTACAATAGATCAACTTTCTATGCACATATTATAGGAGAGAATATGCATATTTTCACATTAAAATTATAGACAAAATTACATATGCAGAATGAATATATACATAAGCTGTTTTTTGCTCTGTATCAGTGGTTCAAACATCTGATTCAGGGACATAAATCTAAGGCCAGAGTCAATAAAGTAAGATATTTAGCAAGAGATTCCTTACTCTTCATTAACCCACAGAGAAGCAGAAAATAATGATGTAAGGAACTTCCTCCTCTGGGGAGGGAGGTGTCCCTTGCACTAAAGGAATTTCTAGAACATCACTTATTACTGTGCCTATGGCATTTACATGTCTATATCTAACCATTCTTTAATGTAATTTGGGTCTCTACTGTAAAGAAACTGAAGTATAGTATGGAAGTAATGGAGTTATCAGACCTTGAAATTCAGTATGGATTTTTTTCTGAAGAAAAACAAAAAAGAAAATCATATTTAAAATGTAAAGAAAACACTCATGGAATGCCAATTAGTGAACATTTTCTATTCTAACAGAGATGCTAAAAACTTACTGTTTTTAAAGTTCTTGTTAGTGTTGTAAAATTTTATCCAGTGAGCTCTGATGCTAAAAACTTCTGCTTAGGTGACCTCAAAATATAATCAGTATCTTAAAGGATAGGGCCTAAATCTTGAACTAGCGAAATAACACAGTATAGAGTGAATAAAAATGTGATACAGGTATCATCTTTAGAAACATTTATGCAAATGTTTTGCCATCAAAAATGAATATCTGCAAGGTAGGTAAAGCAATTTGGATTATCTCATTTTTAAATGAGAAAACCTGAGGTTCAGAGATCTTATATGTTGATTCAGGATTTTTCTATTTGTCCATTTATTTGAAAACATATGATAAAACCACCTGGGATCACATGATATAGAAAAATAAGAGACAGTTCCTTTCCTCAAAGTGTAAGTCATAGACCAGGGACTAGAGCTGGGAGTATCCTTCCTAATCTAGTATCCTTTCTTCTACAGTCACAGCTATCTGTTTTGAGTGGAAGGTTTCACTAAGTGATCTCAGTTGTGTTTTTCAACTCAGATTCTCTTATTCTTTGAAATTTTATCAACATTGGACTCATAGAAAAATAAAAATAAAAAAACTAATTCTATTACTTTTGAATCTAAAATGTTTTTTCCGTTTCTTCCGTACATATAGCATCTATTCTTCTACTAACCCAGGTGCGTTTTACTAGCTTTGTCTCTCTTCTAAACTCATATTCTTTTAAAGTATGGTGGTGAACTGAATGAAATATGTTGTCACTCCTATTCTGAATAACTGCATTCCTCCTGATGGCAGCTTGAGATAAAGTCAGCTCTTTTGGAAGCTACATCAAATTCCATGCACATATTAACTCTGCTATGAACTGGAATATCTATGTATGTTTAAATGCTTGAATTCACATAGGCTCTGTCTCTTCATATGTCTTATGCAATGCATTGAATGTCAGCTGGGCACATAATGCATGTGCCCAGCAATTGTCCAACATTTTTATGCAGTCTCCTTCTTACCAAGACATCCTCTTCCTCTTTATTCTCCTGAAATCAATTCCTTACTCTCCATTTTTATTTTTAGCTATTTAATTTGCCGACCACTTTATTGGAGACCTTTAAGCAATAGGACATCAACATTCAGCTACCCCATATCAGAATCTATATCCAAACACTCTCTTTTCTCTGTCATTAACAGAGAGAACCTTCCTGAGCCTTTCCCTGAGGCCGACCTCTTCGCATGTATTTGCAGCCCAGCACTCTTTACAGAGTCAAGGACATTGTTGCCATAATTCACTTACTCCTCAGTAAGTTATCTGGCTCTGCTCGATGATTCCATTGGCATGTTTACATGCCGTTATTCATTTATTTATAAAAATAAAATGAGATAAAAGAAATCATTCTTTCCATATCATCTGCCACTACATTTCTTCCAGCTTTGTAGAGAAATTCTTAAAAAGAGTTGTTTATACTCAATGACTTCAATTCCTCTCCTCTCATTTTTCACTTAAATCACTTTTAATCAGCTTTCACCCCTGCCACTAACTCCACAGTAACTGCTCCTGTGTGGAAATCATAATTCTTCACTAAATCTAATGATTAATTAGTTCTCAAGATTCGTCTTCCCTGCACTGCGAAACAGTCGACCACCTCTCGTCCCGACTCACGCACATTCTTCACTTAGCTGCCAGGTCACCCAGCTTCTTAGTTTCACTTCGACTCACATTCTGAGCTCTCTAATCTCTTGTGTTCCTCATCCCACCCCGCTTCTCTGTGATCAGGTATTGCAATAGTGCTCCAAATCTCAGTCCTTGTTCTTCTGATTTCTGTCTCCGCTTCTTTCATTGGTGATCTCATTTAGTCCTCAGGCTTTAAATATCATCTCACCTGGGTGCATCTTAGGTCTATAGCCCCAGATGACATGTTTACCCTGAACTTCAGCCTGGTATATGAATGGCTGACATACATTATCACTTAAATATTGAACAGACACTTGAAAGTTAGTATGAGGGCCTACCGGCGGATTAATGACCCCCAAAATGCCCATGTGTTAGGCCCCAGAACCTGTGAATATGTTGCCTTACATGACCAAAAAAAAAAATTTACAGATGTGATTAATTTAAGACATGTGGTGGGACAATTATTCTGAATTATTTAGGTGGACCCCGTATAATCATTTGGGTCCTTAAAAGTACAGAACCTTTCCCGGCCTCATGGAGATATGACTACTGAAGGATGGTCAGAAGATGCAGCATTGCTGAATTTGAAGGCAGAAGAAGGAGGTACAGGTCAAAGAATGAGTGGCCTTCGGATGCTTGAAAAGGCTCAAATGTTTTCCCTAGAGCCTCCAAAGAGGAACGCAGGCCTGCTACCACCTTGATTTTAACCCAGTAAGACCCATTTTTGTCTACTCCCCTCTAGAACTTTAAGATGCTAAATTTGTATTAAGTCACTAAGTTAATGGTAATTTATAATGACAGCCGTAGAAAACTAGTGTAATGCATAAAACAAAAACTTTACCACAAATTGCTACTTGACTCAATGAGAGATAAAAGACCATTTTCAAAATCTATCACTCCACTGAATTACTAGGATTTTTGTTTGTTATTTTCAAACCAGAAGATTTGAATTTACTTAAAGAACCTGGGTACTCTTTCAATTTGTTGCCATATTGAGCTACATTGTTTTCTTTTCTAATTTCTTAGCAATACAAACTCTTCTGATTTATGCTTAGTCAATGTCCTCCCTCTTTTTAATCCAAAAATCATTGTACTTAAAGGAGAAGTCATGAGAAAATTTGGACATAAAGTCTCTTACTTTCTTTTACTTCAATTATCATTACTTTCTGTGCTCAAATTATTATTTTCTGTCTTCTTTCTTTTTAATTTGCTCTATTTTGAATGAAATTGAGTTTATACTTTGGGAAATTCTGTTATAAAGCATTAGGAATAAATTTAGAATTATAATTCATTTGTTGGTGATAAATGTCACCATAGAAATATTTCCCTATCAAATTAGCTTAAAAAATGTGAACTAGCTAAATCACAATACTGTGAATAATAGAGTAATAAAAATTCATGTACCTGCAGTAATTAACTGGAAGCCATGAAGGGCTTCAGTTGTAAGTAATGTAAAATCACATGTCGTGTCACAAGAAGAACCAATGATTTCTGTGTCTTAAAAGAGCTCTGATTTGTGTGCGTGTGTGTGTGTGTGTGTGTGTGTGTGTATAATATTATCGAGGTTCATTTACATACAATAAAGTACATAAATCCTTAATGAACCTTTGATGATTGACATATAAGTGCATGCAGTCAGCCTTCAGATTATGGTATGAACTACTACATCCCTCAATGCCCTCCTCAGGCCGCTGTTCACCCAATACTTGCACAGGCCCTTCCACCCACTATAACCACTACTCTGATTTTGTTTTTTGTGCTGTTTCTTAATTTGATGTGAATAGTATCCTGATTGCATTGTCTTTTCTCCCTCTTTCCCTTCATAGTTTTATCTATATTGTTTCACATAGAAATAGTATGATTATTTTATCCCTATGCATTCAACCTATAGTTAATAAACATTTTTGGTTGTTTTCTAGTTTTGTCAATTATAAAGAAAACTTCTATGGAGTTTCTTCTTTATATATAAAAAAGACAAATATTTGTAAATATATATTTCTAAATTTGTCTTTCGGGGACACATAGGCACTGAATACTCTGAAGTTTATACTATGAGTCAAATTGCTGGGTCATAGGGTAGATTTATGTTTGGCTTTGGTAGATACTGCCAAACATTTTCACAAAGAGATATTTTTATCACCCCCCCTAGAAATGTGTGTAAGTTCTAGGTGCTTATGTATTTTCTAACAAGTGATATTGATAGTCATTTAAAAAATTTTTTTATGTTAGCTCTTCTTGTCATGTAGTAGTATTTCCTTGTGGATTGAATTTGTGCTTTCTGGATGTTTTAGTGATGTTGGGCACATATGCGTACAGTTATTAGCCATTTTGAAATTTTGTGAAATGTCTATTCATGTCTTTTGCAGATTTTTTAAAGTGGGTGGCCTATCTTGAACATCCTTTTAAAAATAAACATCCAATCTGAAATCAGCTTTCTTGTCTCCAAATAGAAAGAGATCATAGAAACAGTCACTATTTTAGCTCAAAATTACATAGAGTATATATACAAAATATAATAATTGATTATCATAATGAAAAGAAAACTGTTAAAATGCAACTACTTTAATACACAAAAAAGGATAAACTATAGAGGGGCCAAGGATTATGAGAAAAAAAAATCACATATATGCACAGATACACCAGGCAGAGGCTTTGTACTAAGCTTTAACGTATACAACAAAAATAAATGTGATTGCATTTGT
Organism: Indri indri; assembly: GCA_004363605.1. Lineage (NCBI taxonomy): Eukaryota > Metazoa > Chordata > Mammalia > Primates > Indriidae > Indri > Indri indri. The sequence continues at coordinate 3,165 of RJWJ010022952.1, read as the reverse complement.
TAAAGTCTGAGTGATGGTCCCAATTCAGCATTTGCTTGACTTCTATTCCAATACACCAACACTTAAGAAATTAGCAAAGCGATGTGACTGTGATTGGTATGTTCATCATCACTATAATGTCCTGTAATTAAGTTTAATTAAGTCATTATGAAAATACACACCGATGGTCAGACTTACTTAAGAGTCTCATTGCTATATGCAGAGCGTGTTCAAGGGTATCCATGTGGCTGAAGGAAGGGAATTGTGGTGAGAGGAGAGACTGAGCATAAATAAAGGCAAATGACAAATCATGGAGACAGATTGTTAAGAATTTTCAAAATAATGTTTGAGGCAAACATACAAAAATAATGTCAAATACAGAGTCCTTCTTGAAAGATGAAGTAACACATACAAATGCAAAATGGACCTTATTTTCTTGTAGAAATGTGTAGGCAATTCAGTATGACATGATGTCAATGGAATACGGTGGGGGATTATAAGTGAAATAATCGTGAGTTAAATAATGAATATTTTGAATGCTATGCTAAGTGTATTTGAATTTTTTTTAAAGGGCGGAAGTTTAAAGCAGGACACTAAGGGCTCTTTTGCAAGGAAATAACTGTTTCTGCATTCTATTTTAGAATGATCACATTGGAGTTGTTTGGATGACAGAGGTCTTGAGGTAGGGATGCCAGTGAAGAAGCTATTGCTAGCATTTAAGCAAAAAATTTAATATTGAATTAGTCTGGGCCATTGCCAGTTAGGATGGAAAGAATTAGATTTAGTTGAGATGTATCTGAGTAAAAATTCACAAAACCTCATGATTGTTGATATAAGGACAACTGACATAAGCAGTTGGGTTAACGGTGCTACTAGTAAATGAGAATAGAGAATTTTTTTTTCAAGATAAAGGAAAAAGAAAGGGGACGAGTCAAATTTTTAAAGCTATCAAGAATAGTCACTTATTAGAAAATTGGATATTGTAATCAGGAACTTGAGAGGTTATTGGATGGGAATGAAAGCTTAGATATAATATATTGATGATATTTGAAGCCATGAGAATGGATGCAAGTGTCCAGGAGAGATTTCATATAAGTATGTATGTATACATTTAGTAGATAGTTACATTAGGGTGAAAATAAACTCATCATATTGAAGAAAAAGCAATATCTGAATTACATACACTGTGTAAAGTGAGCCAACAACTCTCACAGATAGAAAGCAGCTTGATCACTGTGGAGCATGGTACAGATTTTGCATTTATCCAGAGGGTGTTATGGGAAGTTATTGGAGGATTAGAAGCAGACTTCTGAAAGATCTAACTTGCAGGGTTTTTTTTTTGTTTATTTTTTTTTTTTTTGAGACAGAGTCTTACTCTGTTGCCCTGTTTAGAGTGAGTGCCGTGGTGTTAGCCTAGCTCACAGCAACTTCAAACTCCTGGGCTCAAGCGATCCTGCTGCCTCAGCCTCCCAAGTAGCTGGGACTATAGGCATGTACCACCATGCCCGGCTAATTTTTTCTATATATATTTTTAGTTGTCCAGATAATTTCTTTCTATTTTTTTAATAGAGACAGGGTCTCACTCTTGCTCAGGCTGGTCTCGAACTCCTGAACTCAAACAATCCGCCCGCCTCGGCCTCAAAGAGTGCTAGGATTACAGGCGTGAGCCACCGCGCCCACCCTAACTTGCAGTTTTAAACAGTGATTCTGGCTCCAGCTTCCGGTGTAACAAGGACGGCAATGGGCTGTATTACCAATGAGCAGCTATGTTAGGAGAGTATTGCTATATCCTAGGCAAGGGATGACAATGGATGCCAAGGGGTTAGTAGTTGGCAGGATATGAAATTCAGAATGTACTATAAAGGTAGAGCTAATAGAACTTTCTGATAGACCTGTTGTGGCATTTGTAAGAAAAAAAAAAGTTAACAATTTTTTTTTTTTTCTTTTTGATCTGAGTTTCTACGTTACGTGATGGTTCCACTGTGGGCCTTAAGTAGAGCAGTGCTGTTTGGCAGAGGGGTGTAATCAAAAATTTCATTATTAAATTCCTAATTTTCATCGAAGTAAATATGTTAAAAAATAGTTGACTCTCTCTCTCTCTCTCTCTCTCTCTCTCTCTCTCTCTCTCTCTGTCTCTCTGTGTGTGTGTGTGTGTGTGTGTGTGTGTGTATCTTGAACTTAATGAAGAGCTCAAGGCCAGAGATATTAACTAGGGCCTACCTTTAGGAGTTATCTGAAGTCATGAGTCTGGGCAGGGTGACCCAGGTAATGAATGAGTATAAAGATGAGAATAGCTATGTAACTGGTGAAGAGAATGACAATGATTATGACAATGCTATTTATTATGACTAAGATGTACCACTTTTTCTAGATCTAGAGCCTTTGATTAAGCCCTGTTTGCTGAATGTTTATGGACCTAGCAGAAAGTGGCAACATGGCAATGTGTTTAGTGCTTCTCCATTAAATCTTCATCTAATATTTTGTTCTACTGTTCTTTTTCTTTGGGTGTAAAGCTACTTAGCCCATCCACCTTATCTCTTCTATCAAAAATAACCAATCTCAATGCTCTCACATACAGAGCCTTCTAGGTAGTTCTCAGGGAGATTCAAATTTTTACTGTTTTTTGCACATGAACAGCTTTCAGAATCCCTTTTCCCACCTGAAATAGATTCCCTAATTATTCCTTGCAAACACGTACATTTCTGAGGCATGCTTGTACATTTCAAACAAATATTTTGACTAAATATAAAGATTTTTCTTCTAACTTGTGAGATCTTATGTTTGGTATCATAGTTTATATATATATGTGTGTGTGTATATATATATATATAACATATATAAATGTTTATATATAAAAAATTCCATTCTAGAAGAATTCAATAGTCATCAAGAATATATGTTTTCTAATAAAATTTAATTTCAACTTTATTTTTTAATGCATTTAGGGGTTAATATCAAAATGAACTTTAGAAAATAGTGAGCAAGGAAAGAAGTGAAAGGCAGAGAAATTTTATGAAATTATTTGAAATTTTTCAAAAGGAATTGATCTGAAATGAAGCCACTCAAAATACTGTCCCATTGTTCCAGACTTGGTTCTAGAGTATATAATACAGTTTGATTGATGCTTCTGGTAATAAGCTTCATTTAGTCTTTGGTAATAGTGGATTACAAAATGACAAGAAGGAG